>JAJOZX010009129.1:0-169142 GCA_023014485.1 Bathynomus jamesi | reverse complement strand
GTACATAGCCAGGTACACCCAGCTCATCTGGTACCGTCCTGAGACAGGCATCTAGTGTTCTCTTGAAGACTTCAACTTTGACCTCTGTAACGTTTCTGAGGTCCTTTAAAAGCTGGTTTAAAAGTCTTGGCCCCCTGACAACCAAGCTATTTTCCTTCAGTGTTGAGGAGGTCCCTTGTCGAGCTTTTAATTTGGGAACACTACACATTCTGCCTTTCCTATTTTCCAGTGTTGTTTGAATAGTAATTGGGTTTAGTTTGAGGTGTGGTACCAGTTTTTCGATCAATTTCCATATGTAGATTATGGTGTACCTCTCTCTTCTTTCCAGGGAGTACAGATTTAGGTTACATAGTTTTTCCCAGTAGTTGAGTATTTTGTAGCCATCAATCTTTGCTTTGAAATGTCTCTGAGTTTCTTTTAGTTTATTAGTGTAATAACGTGGGGGTTGTTAGACCCCGTTAAGTATTAGGTTATTAAATAGACAATAAAGGTACTTACAGGTACTTTGATTTAGATCTTCTTTAGGGCCTACCATAGGTGCCAGCGTCCCACAGCAACCTACTTAGTTTGCTAACTTTACGAATTTAGAAGCTATACACATTACCCCTAACTGATGTAATAATTAGACAACTTCAACTGCTTCCCTTATGCACTTTAGAAACATCACCAAATTAAACTTAGCACCAACGATTTAGTCAGATACAAAAACACATGCTGGTTTAGCCAGCCCATTAACCAAACAGACCGCGTTCCGCTGTTTATCCTTTTGTGTTGCCATTCAGCTTTCTTTTAGTGACTTTTCCCTTCAGTGTCTTTTAGACTATATACATATATATACACACGTCACCTCACTCCTCCCCAACAAGTTGAGTCTGTCAGGGGGGGTGAGAGACTCTAGACGACCTGCAGAGTGGGGTTGATGTAGTAGGAATCGGTGCAACCTGCATAGGCGGGCGAATTGAACCATTTTCAGGAGGATCGGGTCTCCCTTCCGGAAGACGCTGGCCATCCTGCAATTCACGTTCCCATATCTGGTCCTGATGGCGTTTAATAGAACGACCATCTTCTAGTTGGCACTTGAAGGAAACAGGGCCCGTTCTCTCCTGCACAGTTGCAGGAACCCATTTTGGTCCAGCCCCATAGTTGCGAATCATAACTAGATCATTAGGTTCCGCTTCTATAACTCTCCTTTTTTTTAGTGTCGTAGTACAACTTCTATTTTTCCTGATGGCGTAAAACTCGTTGTTGTAAAGTTTCATTTGGACGTAGCAGATCGAAAACTGAACGAATTCCCCGACCAAATCATCAGTTTAGAAGGAGACATCCCTGTCGTTGTGTGAGGTGTTAGTCGATATTTAAACAAACATTTATCCAACACCACTTGCATTTCCTCCCCATGAGAATGACGCAAGGCCGACTTGAAAGTACGCCCGTACGGACCATGTTTCCCGCGAGACCATTAGTAGACGGGTGAAAAACACTAGACCGGATATGTCTAATGCTATTTAGGTGTCCAAAAGAACGAAATTCTTCACTGGTAAAACAAGTACCATTGTTGGAAACCAGAACTACGGGTAAACCCCATCGAGCGAAATACGAACGGAGTAAGCGAATAGTAACACTCGAAGTCGTGGAAGTAGTTGAAAAAATTTCCACCCACTTAGAGTAGGCGTTTACAATGACTAGGAAATAAATATTATTTATAGGACCTGCATAGTCAATATGGATCCTATGCCAAGGTATAGTAGGCCATTCCCACAGATGAAGTGGATTTTTCCTTGGGAAATCTCTGTTCTCTAGGCAGTTTTGACAGGAACGAACCAATGATTCGAGTTCTCTATCTAAATCAGGCCACTAAAAATAAGCTCTCGCCAGCCCTTTCATTTTTGTTGCACCCATGTGTTCAACGTGAAGTTCCTTCACTAAATTCGACCTGCCTTCATTCGGAATTATCACTCTGTGGCCCCATAAGAGACAGCCATTTTGGATTGAGAGTCCAGACTGACGTTGATAAAAAGGCTGCAATTCACTCTCAACCTTAGTAGGCCAACCACCTGAGCAGTAGTGGATGACGCTAGACAGAATAGGGTCTGATTTTGTCCACTGCTCTCTCTGTACTGCAGATACTGGAATGGAGTCCAAAAACTCCACCAAGTGAACCCATTCTGTATGTATAGGTACGCATTCATTTGGATTTTCTAAAGGCAACCTACTTAAAGCATCAGCCGTACCTAGAAGTTTGCCTGACCGATGTACTAAGTCAAATTTATAGGCTTGTAGAATCAGTGCCCATCGCTGAATCCTACCTGAGGCAACAACTGGAATATTTTTATTAGGTGAAAATAAACCTAAAAGAGGCTTATGGTCAGTAATTAGTTTGAATTCATGACCCCCAGAGATAGAAATGAAATTTCTTTACTGCAAATACGAGTACTAAGGCTAAGGCTTCATGTTCAAGTTATGCATATCGCCTTTCAGTCTCAGTTAGTGTTCTAGACACAAAACAGATAGGTCTATCTACACCATTAATGTGGTGAGATAACACTGCCCCAATCCCATGAGAACTGCTATCTGCTGAAACTACGAGAGGAAGTTTAGGATCATAATGCACTAGGAGAGTAGACTTTAGTAGTACGTCCTTGGAAGCCTCAAATGCTTCCTTTTGGGTTTTCTCCCATCTCCACTGTTCCCCAGATCGTAATAACTTATTTAGGGGTTCAAGGAAAGTCGATGCATTAGGCAAAAATTTCCTATAAAAGTTTAGGAGACCGAAATAAGCTTATAACTGTGTGATGTTTTGTGGAGGTGGTGCATTTTTTATTGCTTCTAGTTTAGCCACCATTGGATGAATGCCTGAGGCATCTATGCGGAACCCCAAATATGAAACCTCATTAGTAACCCAAGAAAACTTTTTTTTCTTTAGCTTTAGTCCGGCATCCAGAGTCTTTTTAGAACTGTTGTTAATCTAGTTAGGTGTTCTTTTTTAGATGAACCTGAAATGAGAAAATCATCTAGAAAACAAAGTACACCTGGAATGTGACCTAGAACTTGGTCCATTGTTCTCTGAAAAATACCCGGAGCCGATGCTATTCCATAGCATAGCCTATTGTACCTATATAGGCCTCGGTGCGTATTTATGATAGTTAGCGCTTTAGAATTTTCATCTAAACTTAGGTGAGCATAGGCTTGGAACATATCTAGTTTTGTGAAATATTTACCCCCAGCAAGAGAGCTAAATAACTCATCAGGCTTGGGTATAGGATAGCAATCTAGAAGGACTGCTCTATTTGCTGTTAAACGGTAATCCCCACATAACCGCACTGACTTGTCAGGTTTTAGTACAGAAACTACCGGGGCAGCCCACTTAGCGTGTGTGACTGGTTCGATAATTTTATCTTTGAGCAGCCTATCAATTTCTAAATCTACCTTCTCCGGCAGTGCATTCATTTGTAATTGAACGAGCCTTACAAAATTTTGAAGTTACATTAGGGTCTACCTCCATACAGACCTGATGGTCTTTTAGTTTGCCTACTTCAGGCCCAAAAAGAGAAGAAAACTCCATTAATAATGATTCTATGTCAGATGGATATGCGAGTGTATGCACATCTGCCCGACCCTTTGGCAAAATTTTGTCAGTAGGCAATTTCAAAGCATCAATCCAATCATGGCCTAGTAGAGTAGGCCCTTGCTCATCCACCACTACCCTTGCTCATCCACCACTAAAAGAGTTAAGGGCTGAGACAAAGTTTTTCTTGTTGAGTGTAACTGTGATGGCTGCTTCTCCACAAATAGGTATTTGTATGTCCCCATATGCATGTAGTTTAGGTGTATTTTTGAAAGTTTTGTCAAAAACTGTTTTAGACATGACAGTTCGGGCAGCACCTGTATCTAGTTCTAGAGGAACTGTAATTCCATTTAGGCCTACATCTACAATATATGGACCTGTATTATCACCACTTTGCTGCTCATAAAATAGGTACTCCACTCCAATATTCGAAGTATTTCCATTTGGAGGACTACCACTAGAAATGTTATAATTATAAGTTTCACCCCTTGTTTTCTTTGAAAAACAAACTTTAGCTATGTGGCCTATTTTACTACAGTTTCGGCAAACTGCTTCTTTAAAAGGACAGTCCTTCTTCTAATGGTATTTTCCACACCCAGTACATGGCAGGGAAGGCTTTTCCTCCTGTTTAGCTTTCGAATTAGTAGGTTTAGTAGTATTTGCCGCATACCTTTTATTTGTTTGTCTAGTAGGCCAATTAGGTCTGGGGTTTGTAGTAATTGGTTAGGGCCTGTACTACTGTAATTCACTATAGGTGCAAGTTTCCGGTGCTTTAGGCGCAACTAGGTCCATAACTAAGCCAAACGTTTTAGGCATATTATACAGGGTGGGCCGTAAGTTTCCATACATAGGAAAAATAAAAAAAAATTTATGGACAACCATTTTTATTTATATAATATGCTCTACATGGTTGCCATTGTTTTGAAAACACATTTCAATACGTGTTCCCCACTGTTGATGAACACGCATTAGCACAGTTGACGTTATGCTTGTAATGGCGTTGGTGATACGTTCCTTTAGATGATTTATGTCTCGTATCTTTTCCTGATACACCATGGCCTTCAAGTGCCCCCAAAGATAGAAATCAAGGGGGGTGAGATCTGGGGATCTGGGAGGCCACTCCACAGGACCACGCCGACCATCCAAGCATCCGGAAACTGCTGATTCAAATACCGACGCACGTGAAGACCATAATGAGGTGGAGCTCCATCTTGCTGGAAGTAAACTGGGAAGTTACCTTCCTCGTTTAGCAGGGATGGGAAAATCTCTTCTTGCAACATGTTAAGATACCTTTCGGCATTAAGATTTCCACTGACAAAAATTGGTCCAATAATTCTGTCACCCCATATCCCGGCCCACACCATCACTTTACCGGCACCTTGCATCTTCGTCGGACTCAGCCAGTTAGGGTTAGCATTACTCCAATAACGTATGTTTTGCCGATTAACCTCTCCATTGACGTAAAAATTTGCTTCATCAGTAAACAAGATCTTACAAACGCATATTCTTAGGGTATCTGAAACATAAAAACAAACGTTTAAATTTTCCTATGTATGGAAACTTACGGCCCACCCTGTAGTTAAGAAGGTAGGTACTTTCTTAGCATCAGGAATGGAATTTACCTCGAAAAACAACCTCACCCTAGTGGCATAAGCTTCGAAGTCCTCCTCAGAGTCTTCGTAGGGGCTTATATTGCCAATCACCGACATGCTAGAACAAAACCGATTTAGGCCAAATAACGTGAAGTGTGAAGTAGGGTTTAAATTTAATTTAGTTACTCCCCAGTTAGGGCTGAATAGGAAATTGTAATAGGGTTAGGGCTGAGTAGGAATTAGTATTAGAGTTAGGGCTGAGTAGGAATTAGTATTAGAGTTAGGCCGGCGGGACCTAAGCTATAGTACGGTAGCTTACCAACACAAGCCAACCCACACTAGGCTAGGCTACATCCAATTTTCCAAACAACCAAATAAATCAAACAAACCAAATCTAATCCTCGTCGCCAAATGTAATAACGTGGTGGATGTTAGAACCCGTTAGGTATTAGGTTATTAAATAGACAATAAAGGTACTTACAGGTACTTTGATTTAGATCTTCTTTAGGGCCTACCATAGGTGCCAGCATCCCACAACAACTACTTAGTTTGCTAACTTTACGAATTTAGAAGCTATACACATTACCCCTAACTGATATAATAATGAGACAACTTCAACTGCTTTCCTTATGCGCTTCAGAAACATCAACAAATTTAGTCAGCTAGAAAACCACATGCTGGTTTAGCCAGCCCATTGACCAAATAGACCGCGTTCCGTGGTTTATCTTTTTGTGTTGCCATTCAGCTTTCTTTTAGTGACTTTTCCCTTTAGTGACTTTGAATATATATATATATATATATATATATATATATGTATATATATATATATATATATATATATATATATATATATATATATATATATATACACGTCACCTCAATTAGTTTCTTCCTTTTTATATGGTGACGTCAAAACTGAGCAGTAGCCTATTCAAGTTTTGGTATAATCATTGTTTTTAGTAGAGGAATCATTACTGTCCTCAGTGTCCTGTCCCTTCTTTTGAACGTTCTTAGTACCTGTCCCGCGACTCTTTTTGCCTTATTTATCGCTATCTGATTTTGTGTTTCGAATTTCGCATCATCGGTCATTATTACCCCGAGATCAATCGCTTTCGTACTTCTCTGAATTTCCTCTCTATCTGCAGCATAATATGCAGTCTGTTTAAGTTCCTCTTTTCTACCATATCTCAAGAGCTGAAATTTCTCGGTGTTAAATGTCATGTTGTTGTCTCCTGACCATTTGTATATTTTGTTCGTCTGCAAAGGATGTTGTATACTGTTGCTGTTTACTCCGCTGTCTATGTCTGTCAGCATGATAATGAACAGGATTGGGGCCAGTACTGTCCCTTGTGGTACTGAGCTGCGCACTTCCGATTCTGATGATGATACACCTTGAATTTTGACGACCTGTAGACGTTCTCTGAGGAAGTTGTGGATCCATTTTCCCACTTTGCCTGTTATTCCCATATATTTCATTTTATGTTCTATTATACCGTGTAGATGACATCGTAGTTGTCATTGCCTTCCACTGCATCTAGGATATTGTTGTAGTGTTCTATTAGTTGTGATAGGCATGATCTACCTGATCGGAATCTGTCTGATTTTCGTTGAATCTTTCCAGTGTTTCCAAAAAATCATGAATTTTCTCTCTAACTATTCTTTCAAATACTTTGGTGAGATGGGACGTTAATGTCACTGGTCTATAATTCTTTGCTTGAGATCTGTCTCCCTCCTTTATATATAGGGAAATGTTTGTTCTTTTCAAGATGCTCGGTATTTCCCCAGTGTCTAGGGATCTTCTCCATATCCAGTATAAAGGTGTAGCTATTTCATTTTTACAGTTTTAATCAATCATGCGTTCCACTTGTCCGGACCTGCAGCTGAATGTGGCTTCATTTGTCCTATAGCTCTCGTTACATCTTCTGGGGTAAAATCAAAGTCTGTTATATAGTCTCCTTGCAATTTCTCTTCAAAGAATGCATCTATGTCAGGTATCGCTTTGCCATTTTTTGGGGTACTGAAAACTGATTCATGCTGGGCTTTCAATGTTTCAAATATTTCTTTGGGATCGTCAGTTAGTTCATTAGTTCTCTTCCTTAAGGGCCCAGTAGCGGCGCACGTTTTTGTTTTCCTTTTCGCACAGCTATAGAAGTATTTTGGATTTTCCTTTATTGCTTCTACCGCCTTTTCCTCTTCCCTCTCTGTATGGTCCTTAATCAGGGCTTGTATTTCCCTTTCGATACCCTCCAGTTTTTTTTGTATTACATTCCTGGCATTATCTCCTCAATTGCCTAACTTCGCCTCCACACTCTTTCCTTTGCGGAATAGTCTTCTCTTTTGCCTCTCTAGCCAACTCCTCTTTCCTTTTGGCTGTGATTTCGGAGCATATTTTTCTAAAATTCTCAACGTTTATTCTCCCACGGTTGTTAGCATTTCTTCAGTTGTTTTATTCTCTAAAACTGTTCTCCACTCTATTTTGGCCATGTGCGATCTGATTGCTTCTCAATTTATTGTCTTGGAGTTTAAGTTAAAGGCCCCAAATTTGCTTCTTTCCTCAATATGTGTATTGTCTTTTAATGTCGTCATATTTGTTGATATCTCGATTAAGTCGTGGTCTGAGATAATGGTTGGGGTTATTTTTATATTAACAATCAAGTTCATGTTATTCGTGAATACCAGATATAGGCAGTTATTTTTTTTGGTATTTTCTGTTATCTCCTGTGTCAACATAAACTCATTTGTGAGAGTCATCAACATTTTTGCTTGCTCCTAGTCTTCTCTTGTGCCCCCCTTGTCCTGGTGTGTGTGTATATATATATATATATATATATATTCCTATTCACCGTTTTGTATTTTATAAATGGGAAGTTAAAGTCTCCGCAGATCATTATATTGGGGGATGGAGGGTTTATGGCCTTTATTAGCTTTCTGATATCATCAATGGCCTCCGAGAATTTTTCATTTTGGGTGTTTGGAGGTCTATAGATGACTATCAGTATCACGTTTAGTTTTCCTATTTTCACTGCTAGGAGTTCCACAAAGCTGTTTGATTTACTTATTATCGTCTCTGTCATATGACCTCAGGGCCGGACTTTCACCTGCTGAGGCCCTAAGCTATATGAAATTTGAGGCCCTTCTCTAAAAAAATTCGGGTAAAAAAATTTAAAATAATGTCATTATTACTATAATTATTATTTTTTATATTAATGTTAATGATAAAGAAAAAATAATATATATATATATATATAATTTTTGATGAATTAGTGTTAAAGAATAAAAACTAATGATAAAATAAAAATATATTTAAAAAATGAGGCCCCCGAGGGTGTGTGGCCCTAAGCTATAGCTTATTTAGCTTATAGGTAAGTCCAGCACTGTATGACCTTCATGTACATATATAGCACAGCCACCTCTACGTCTCGTTGTTCTATCCGCTCTTAGTAAGTTGAAACCCTCTATATTTATTTCTTTCTTATCAATACAACACTGCCCAACAAAAAACATTTTTTTGCTGGTGATTTAATTCTAAGACCTGTTTCTGGATAATATTGATGTGCTGATTTCAAAAATCACCTTAGATTTTGTCCATCATATCAGGTTTTCGTGCAATTTGCAATGCAATATGCCTATTTTGGGTGATCCATGAAGGGCACTTATCAAAACTGATGATTTTTGAGACCTGTTAACAGCTGTTTTGCTGTTAAAATTTTATCTGTGGAATACGCAAATCTGTGCATTAAATCTAAAGGTCATGTACAACATATTAAAATCTTGGGTATCTGTAATTTCCCCAGGTGTGAGCGTGACGTCATGATCATGGATTAATTTTTTGCTTATTTAAACACTTTTAATCACTTTGTGTCAATATTACCATTGTATATTAAAGTTCACTCCCTGCACAATTGTTTACTTTTCCATGATGATTCTGAGTATGTAAAAACTTATTTTTTGGAAAGAAAAAAAATTGGGCATAACCCTGCCAAAATGCGATATCCTCCGTATTTGATTGCTCGAAAACCTGACGTGATAGGCAAAAACTAAGGTAATTTTTTAAATCAGCACACCAAAGTTACCTAAAAACAGGTGTTAGAATTAAATCAGCAAAATTGGTGTTGGGCAGTGCAATGTTTGCAGTTTTCACAATTTCCTTGGCAATCTTTAAGATGAGTTTCTGTAAGACATGCGATGTCCGCCCTTGTTTCATCCATAAATCCTTTCAGGTAAAACTTTGTTGAGTGATTGGTTTGATCTTATTCCTTGAATATTAGCCAGGACAATATTTATGTTCTTTGTTTTTCGTTGCCCCTTGTGCATTTCAAGTTCGTTTTCCTTCGGTTTCGCTTGTTTTGTTGCCCTATGTTCTTCCGAGAGAGATCGGTTTCCGCCTACCTGTTCTGGTAGCTTCTTACCCGGAAGCGGTTTGGCTCGGGGGTTTCCAGCTGTGTCAACTGCATGCGTTGGATGACATTTAGCAGCCGTATCGTGTCTGCGATGTCGACAAAAATTTTTTGTTCGCTTACTGTGTTCCTATTGTTATTCATATTGTTATTGTTATTCCTATTGTCATTTAAACTTTGTCCTTTGGGTTCGTCGGGAGATGTTGATAGTAGCATTTTTTACCGTATTTGCAGGTTCCATATTTTGCGTAAGTCCTGCAGATGTCCGGGTGGTATAATTTGCATCTGTCTCCAAATTTACAATGACCATTATTATAGAGAAAATTGCATATTCGGGGATGTTCATATATACAATGTCCTCTTTTTAATCTGCAATTATCTTTTATATAATATCTGCATATAATTCCTTCCCCATATTTACTCGGGGCCTTTGTTTTTTGCTCCTTACTGGTGGACAGTTTCACTACGTTTTCTTGATTGTACTCTTGTCGTTTCCTATTTGTGCTAGTTGTGTTAATGTCCTTCGTTGCCCTTATACTATCTGTTGTCTTTATGCTCTTTTTCGCCTGCATGGTTTCGGCAGGGCCGGATTAACCATTAAGCAAAATAAGCCCGTGCTTAGGGCATCAAGGGAAGGGGGGCACCACAGAAATTTTCCATTGTCGGATTTCTTATCACCACCTTTTACACAATTGTTGACAAACTAGAAACTGAGATGAGAAGAAGAGGAGAGATATACAAAGAAATAGCAGAGAGATTTTCTTTTCTAAGTGATGTGCCACATAATGTCACCACTTCATCATCTACTGAAATTGAAAGGTATTCTCAGGGTTGTAAAAAGATGATTGATGCTTACCCAGAGGACTTGAACACTAATTTCTCTGCTGAGCTTCAGCAGTTTCACTCATATGTGTGCCATAAGTTCAGTGCAAAAAAAATGTAAAAACAAGATTCAGTCATGCTGAACTTTATAAAATAATTGTAGAAGACAATATTGAGTGTGCCTTCCCAAATGTAGAAATTGCCTTTCGTATATTTTTAACATTAATGGTCACAAATTGCTCAGCTGAGCGTTCATTTTCTCAGTTGAAGTATATTAAAAATACCAACAGAACAACTATGCAACAAGGCAGGCTGGATGCCTTATCTCTACTAAGTATAGAAGCAGATGTGTTACGTAAGATTAGTTTTGAGGATCTGATCAAAGACTTTGCAATTAAAAAAAGTAGGAGAAAACTTTTCAAATATAAATGAAGTGGAAGTATACAAAAATAAACATTATTTTCCATCTTACTGTAAGTTTTGTTTCATTTCAAAAAATAAAATTTTATTTTATGGTTTATTTTTGTTTATATTTTGAATTACATATATATGGGGCACCAAAATCTTTTAAGTGCTTAGGGCCTCTAAAGGTCTTAATCCGGCCCTGGGTTTCGGCATCGTTGTGTGACGGTATTTGATTTTTTCTACTTCGCCTTTCTTCGTTTCTTCTGTTTTCCTCTGTTCTTTATTCCCACTTTCCCATTAAATTGCTTCGCGTTCGTTATAAGGGAGATTTTTTCATCTTCCCATTCTAGGCATATAAAATCAAAAAGCAGCTGACAGAGATCGCACCTCTTAGCCTTTGTCTTATTTGTCGCATCATTGCAGATACCACAGAGTTGCAGGAATTTATTTACCATTTCCATGTTACTGATAGAGGGTAGCCGCTGGTGCACAAAATTGACTCAAAATTGACTCAAAAAGGGTATTATGGGAGGTATTGGGTGGGGGTTGACTCAAGCTGAGTGAGGGAAAGTATTCTCCGTTACTCCGGGGGATGGGGGATGTGGCACGCTGTATGGGGGTATTTGTAGGAATATATATATATATATATATATATATATATATATATGTGTGTGTGTGTGTGTGTGTGTGTGTTAAACACAGACTGTGCATGGAACAAGGAACTCTTCTGGGAAATTACATCCACTATAATTCGAATAAGTAATGATAAATGACAAATTCGAACTATAGTGGATGTAATTTCCCAGAAGAGTTCCTTGTTCCATGCACAGTCTGTGTTTAACATATAAGTTTCTCAGGCAGGCGCGGACTGGCTCAAAAATTTCCACCGGCCAGGTGTCACTGAGAGGGCTCTCAAAAAGCTTCAGTAAATTCTGCCCCCAAAAAAGTGTTTATGGATGTTTTAAAAATCCAGTAATTTTGTCATGACCTGTAAATCCCCGCGAGTTTTTAATATAATTTTGAACTCAACCAAAATCAAATCTAATTAATACGCAGTCAGGGAATGACGAAGTGTATTTTTGAATGCACGAAAGGTCTTGGAATCATTTTTCTTTTTCCTTGTGGGTTTGCATTATATATATTAATATATATATATATCAGTGGCGATTTCTTAATGAATGCAACGCATGCAATGCATGCGCGTTAAATATGTTCTCTTTTCAGATCTAAGTAAGGATTATAATTGACAAAAATAATTTTCAGAAACTAAAAATAGGCTAAGGCTTCAATCACGCATGTACTGGCTATTGGGCGGTGTAAACAAAATTATGTCTTATTTCATTAGACAATTAAGAACATTTTTCTGTACACAGATCGAAATACTTGTAGCTAAAGCATTCACTAATTCAGTCTGGGTACAGAAAAATGTTCTTAATTGTCTAGTGAAATAAGACATGATTTTGTTTACACCGCCTTGCCTTGGGCAATTTTTTAAGGAGACTTCTCACTATCCATAAGATATTTTTTTTGAGCCTCATAGCTAAATTCAAAAGGCAATATGTTTTAAAATATGCTTAGAAAATTTACTTAATATTTTTAATAAAAATAATTAAAAGCTTTGTTCTGATTTTTTTTTAATTAATGAAAATAATACGGCATGCATTCAGTTTTATAGGTGCATTCACCAAAAGTAACATCTGGCAATTCTGACAAGGCTTCTTTCCAGTACCACAGCCGCAAGCACTCACTTGTGTTCGGTGTTCCCTTTTGTGCTTTAGTTATTTTGGATAATCAGTTAAATAAATTATAGCATTGTAGTGCCCATAATGACTGACGATGTGTTTAATCAATTGAAGACTAGAAGATTTTACTCACTCTCTTTTGATGAGAAAAAGCGCATATTGAATAATGGCAGACCGATTCCACATTTGAATTTAAGCAAAGAAAATAAAGGCTTCACTAGGAAATTTAATCCTAAGCTGTATGATGATGTTCCCTGGTTATGTGGAAATATTTCAAATAACAAATTGTACTGTTGGTCGTGTTTCCTATTTTCAAGAGATAACTCTGTGTGGAATTCTGTTAGTCGTGGATACGACGATTTAAACAATTTACATACTGCAATTTCTCGCCATGAAAAATCTCTTGCTCACATAAATGCATTTGTTGATCTTAAAACATTTGGAAAGTCAGAAAGAATTGATTTAATACTCGACAAGCAGAAATCAGTTGCCATTTCCAGACATAACGAAGAAGTTAATAAGAATCGAGAAATTTTGAAACGTTTGATTAGGATAACATGTTTTTTAGGTATGCAAGAATTAGCATTTCGCGGTCACAATGAAGAAGAAAACGCTGACAATAGGGGTAACTATATTGAATTGGTATTTTGTATGGGAGAATTCGATGAAAAGCTTCAAAACCATTTAAAAACTGCGACTGTTTTTAAGGGAACATCATCTGCTATTCAGAATGACATAATTCAATCTATTAGTGCAGTTATGTTAGAACAAATAAAACGTGAGCTTATCGACTGCATGTATGTGGCGATTTTATTAGATGAAACATCTGATGTCAGCTGTTTTTCTCAACTCTCTACTGTTGTTCGTTATGTTAATAAACATGGAGAGATTTGTGAACGATTTATAAAATTCAATGACGTCAGCAATGATAGAAGTGCAGGAGCGATTTCTGATTTATCTATAAGGCAACTAGGTGAACTGGGCTGTTTGAAAAAATTAGTTGCTCAAACCTACGACGGTGCTGCTGTTATGGGGAGCGATCTTAATGGAGTACAAACAAAGATTAGAGAAACTGTACCAGAGGCTATTTTTCTTCACTGCTACGCCATAAACTTAACTTTGTTTTATCCCAAGCTGTCGCTGAAATTTCCGAATGTAATAATTTTTTTTCAGTATTAGGAAGTTTGTCATCATTTTTCAGCAGTTCAACTAAGCGAACTTCAATGCTTGACAAAGTTGTTGGAAAGCGTTTCCCTAAACTGGCTCCAACGCGGTGGAACTATTCATCTCGTCTAGTTGAAAGAGTTAAGGAAAATAAAGAAGATATAATAGATCTTTTAAAAAGCATTCTTGAAAACCCAAAGAAATTTGATGAAAAAACAAAAAATAGTGCACGCGGATTGCTTGCTGGTATCGATACTTTCGATTTTAATTTTTATTAGAAGTATTTTCTTCAATTTTTCCTTTTACTGAATATCTATTTAATGTGCTGCAAACAAAATCTATGGATATTGTGTATAGCTCAATCACCGTTGAAAGCACTATGAAAAAAAATCAAACAAATAAGGGATACAAAATTTGCAGATATGTGGGACTTGATAACAGAAAGATGTGGTGAACCTGTATGTAAAAGGAAACAGTCTTTCTCCACAAGAGAAGTATAGTCAACTATTTCATGAAATATTCGATAATATACTTCTTCAAATGAAAGAGCGTTTCAGTTCAATGGAAAAATTGGAATTCATTGAGCTTTTAGATTGCAAAAAATTTGAGTTCTATGATGTTACTTTCCCAGAGAGAGCTTTTGAATCTTTGAAAAGAAGCTACAATTCATTTTTTGAGTTTCCTCGTCTCCGTTCTGAATTGTGTGTTTTATATTCGCACAAATCTTTTGCCAAAAAGAATGTTGCTGAGCTCCTAAAATATCTACTGGAAAGCGAAATGCACAAAGGTCTTAAGGAAATATATAAATTGACGAATTTGATTCTAACTATACCAATATCGACAGCAAGTGTTGAGCGATCATTTTCTGCGCTTAAAAGAATTAAAAGTTATTTACGGAGTTCCCAAAGTGAAGAAAGGCTATCTAATCTTGCCTTAATTTCAATTGAAAAAAATTTCCTCAAGAAGCTTATGGAGAATCGAGAGTACTTTTACAATTTGGTCATCGAAGAATTTTGCAGGAAAACTAGGAGAGCAGAATTTCAATTCAAATAATGCTTCACAATTATTTAAGGTAAATTTTAAATTTGTATCTTTTTCTTTAGATCAATTCGGTAACTACTATATATAAATATGTCTAATTTTTTGTTCGCATATTTAAGCCTAACATTAAATGAACTTTCCTTCAAAGAGGTCCCCAAAAGTTTGTAAAACACCTTTAACTTGCTAAGTTCTATGTAAACAATATGCAAAGTTTGGGCAAGAGGGTTAGGCGGATGTTTTTCTTCCATTCCATAACATTGCATGCCTGAACAAAAATGTCACGAATCGCCACTGATATATATATATATGCGCCTCGGTGGTGTAGTGGCTAGCGTCGCTGACTACGAATCCATCGGCCCCGGGTTCGAGACCCGACGGCAGCCGGCGCGCAGCAAAACCCAGCTGTTCATCCTTCCACGCAATAAAGAAAGTGGTTGGTAGATAAATGGGTACCCTAGGTGGCCTAGTGGTTAAGACGCTGGGCTGCTGATGGGGCGTGGTTCGGATTCCACGTTAAACTGTAGGTCTAAGGTGGAGTGAAAAGCTTGACCTTCGTCAGAATGAACAATTCGGGCGGAAGCTAACCAAAGGTTATATATATATATATATATAATATATATATATATATATATATATATATATATACATTTTAACTGCAAACACGCAGTATAATTAACGTAAAGAACGACTCTTGTATAGGAGATATTCCGCGCAAGATGAGAGAGAGAAAACGAAACAAATGAAAAAAATGAGGTAACCACCCGGGAATCGAACCCGGGATCTTCCGATTGCCGGTCAGATATGATAACCATTACACCATGGGCCTCACTCATTCAAATGCCGTAATTCTTCTACATACGCGCAGAAACCAATGCCCCAAGGGGGCACCTCCCGCATGCCGTAACATTATATACATTTTAATTGCAAACACGCAGTATAATTAACGTAAAGAACGACTCTTGTATAGGATATATTCCGCGTAAGATGAGAGAGAGAGAACGAAACAAATGAAAAAAATGAGGTAACCACCCGGGAATCGAACCCGGGATCTTCCGATTGCCGGTCAGATATGATAACCATTACACCATGGGCCTCACTCATTCAAATGCCGTAATTCTTCTACCATGGTGTAATGGTTATCATATCTGACCGGCAATCGGAAGATCCCGGGTTCGATTCCCGGGTGGTTACCTCATTTTTTTAATTTGTTTCGTTCTCTCTCTCTCATCTTGCGCGGAATATCTCCTATACAAGAGTCGGTCTTTACGATATATATAATATATATATATATATATATATATATATATATGTGTGTGTGTGTGTGTGTGTGTGTGTGTGTCTGTTCATTACAATATGAAAGTTACTCATGAAAATCATAGAAAACGTTGAAGTAGAAAGAGACTTTTTTCAATGCCAAACTAAACTGTCACTTGCTTAAACTATTACAGAGGGGCCCATTATCAACAGTAGGCCACATGCCTTTCTTCTTTTAGTTACGCCTCTGATAATAATAATTTAATATATATATTTATATAGCGCACAATATCAATGAATAACGTTTTCAAAGGCGTTTAGAAAAAAGGTATATGAAGAAATTATTCGGGGTGTGGATTGTAGGTTTGGGTATGCAGGTTCTTGGGATCTAGGCTCATCTGGCTGGGCTCTGCTGGCCTTTATTCAGCTCCTAAAATATTTATGTGTTTAAAGCTTAAAAATATAAAAAATTAACAATTACTTAAATAAAAATTCAGTAAATTACTCACGTTATAAAGACCAAGAGCAAAAAATTGGTGCGCCAGCACAAATGCAACACCGCTTAAAAAATATTTACTTTATTTACTTAATTTTATTTTTCGCGCCAAAAATAGTGTCCTAGAGTGCTGATTGGTTATACTAGAAATCTCAGAAATGCGTTTGGTAACAGCGATTTTTAACATATTTATTTAATTAATTTTCAACAAATAAAATAAATATATTATAATAAATTTATCTAAATAAAAATTTATTTAAACGGACATAATTTATCACCGAATAAACTAAAGTTAATAATCCTAAACAATTTGAATATCAATTATTTTACTCGTACAGTAGACGCCGGATTTAGTGTCCCCGGATATTGTCTCTCGCCGCTTATAGTCTCAAAACTAGGAAACAGTTACTTTTACATGGTAATTGCTATGGATAGAGTGTCTCTGATTACGCTTATAGTGTCTATTTTCAGCTAGTATAGTCTACTTGGCAGCTCTAATTTACATTTGTATTTGTGATGCTGTGCTGTTTACAGGCTTACTAGATGGCCATGGAAGGAAAATGTTTTGTTTTAATGTAAAATGAACATAGTTTTGATGTTTCAGTTGAATTGTAAAAACAATTTTAATGAGAAATTGCATAATAAAGGTGTTTATGTTGTAAATATATTGATATACAGTACATATTCACTATTTTTAACCTTGCAACCCTCGAGAGACCAAACTATGGATATAGTGTCTCATTGGATATAGTGTCCTTTCGGCTTGGCACCGAGTGGGACACTATAAACGGCGTCTTCTGTATTAAAAAAAGTGGAAAATTTTTAACGGAGTGGGTATTTGCACCCGATCGTGAAAATACCAAGATGTTATTTGCACCCGATCGTGAACATACCAAGATGTTATTTGCACCCGACCGTGAAACTACCACAGTGCTATGTGCACCCGACAGTGCGTTAAACTGTAGTAAGCATAACCAAGGAAACGTGTATAAGTACCTTCATGAAAATAAATGCCTTTATTGAAGAAAAAGATTAAACATAGCCTACGTTATTCACTGTATTAAGATGATTAAACATGATAAAAATTTGGTACAAAAAACATGCATTAAACTGTAACTTAGTAAGCAGAAGATTAAAAAGAACAACAATTTGTAAAACACACGAGTCTTCAACGGAAAACAATATAAAATTTACTTTATTAATTGTAGTAAGCAGATGATTAAACAGGACAAAGTTTCTTTATTCATATTTGGATAAAGCTTTAGACTCCACTCTTACAAATAGTAGCTTTAAAAAATCTTAAAAACACTCATCACAATTAATTATATCCTTCTACAGTGCTTCCTGAATGCTGAATACATGATACATGAAACCATTTTCCACAGCCTTTGTACTTCAAGTACTTCAGTGAATTTCATCTCACTGTCTGCATACACAAGTGACCTCAGTGTAGAAAATATCTTGTTTTTCTCATCAACATCTAAAACTAGCTCGGACACTTTCTTCTTGAAGTACTTTATCGTATGAAATTTGCAAAGCAGCACAGTAACATTGGGGAGTGAAGTACGTACTGCCTGAATCTCATTTTGATCTTTATCTAGCATCACTGTTTTCGTCTTTGAAATATCACCCACCATATCACGAAAAGTTTGCAGGACATTTTGAATCATTTCATAAGTTTCACTTTTCACAAATGCATAAAACACTGATCTCCCTCTTCCAAAGTTGTCTTGAATGTGTACCAAATACAGTGGATATCGATACTTATTCACTTTGTATGTGCCGTCAATACAAAGAAACTCTGGAAACTTTCTATACATATCAATCATTTCATTAGTTGCAAATGCAATAATTTCAATCATTGTCTTTGTCCATCAAAACGTGTACCTTCCCTCGTTCTTCCAAGTCTGTTATCATATCAAAAAAATCTTCCATTTCAGACAAACTTGAAGAGGATTTAGCCATTTTCTTCATATTCCTTACATCCTGTAAAGTAACAATCTTGGAAAACTTGCTTGACACAAAAGACTTAAGTTCTTTGTTTCCTGGTAACAACTTGACCACTTCACTAATCTCGTTTTGCTGACCTTCTGTTAAGCGACGATGTTGGCTGTAGTATGGCTGTAACTCTGTGATTACTTTGTGATTATGTAACAAATTAAACCTTGTCAGTTTCAGTCCTTCTTTGGAAGCAGACAATGATACTAATGAATTACAACCACACGGTAGATATCTTTGTTTATTTCGTTGACCAGTTCCCTTTTTCCTTGGTTCACCGTAGTGAACACACAAATGTGACAGAGGCATATTTCCGTGCAGCTGCCCGTGGTGTGTCTCTGTGCTTGTTATCAGTCTCGATACTGCATGATGTTTTAACTCTGTACACACTTCCAGATTTTCTCTTAAAATCTGTGAATAACACTAGGCAACAAATTTCAACTTTTTTTTTGTTACAGACACGTGAACTACTGATTCCTACTAAAGCGGTGATGCTGATTTCAGATCTGATATCAAAATTTCCCTATCACGTCCAGATTTTGTGTAACCGAAAACCCTATTTTTCATTTTTTTTTCTCACCCGCTTCTATTACGAAAGCCGTCTAAGCTACTTTCCGTGCCACGTTTTATGTTAAGCATACTTAAATAATTAGTGAACAGGGATGTCTTTCCTCCTTTATTCTGGCTTAAGACAGACGGCGGAATTCCGCTGGCGGAGTTACCACCCCTGCGCCCAACCATCCACCCAAAGCGCGTTAGTATTTTGTTGTTACTACTGAAAGGCAAATTCCTGTTCTTAAGTGAAACTTTGGTGTGTCCTCTTCCTTTGTCGCTTGTAGGATGACGAGCTCTCCTTCTGCAGGAACCAACAATAATCTCCCATCATATTTGGGTTGAAATTACCTTGGTATCTGTTTTCCATAACTGAGATCTGTTGGTGGAAGCGCTCACCATGCTCGTCACTTACAGCCCCAAGGTTGGCCGGGAAGAAGTCAATGAGAATGTAAAAAATGAATTTTCAAAGACATTCTGCATCCCATTATTTCATAAGATTTAAGCATGTTTTCTACGAGTTTACGGTGGTTTTCAGCTTTGTGTTTCCAAGAAAATTTTTGACAACTTCAACGAAAGATGTCCATGCTCCTAGTTCATTCTCATTTAGGTTAGATGGAAACGATGAGTCGTGGATGACACTGCGGATCTGTGGTCCAGTGAAAACTCCAGCTTCTAGCTTAGCATCTGTCAATATTCCTTTGAATTTATCCTTTAAATATTGGAAACCACTACCTTGATGATCCATACCCTTCACGAAATTTTTCATAAGGCCAAGTTTAATGTGAAGTGGTGGAAGATGTACTTTCTGAGGGTCAATAAGTGCTGGGTGTTTCACATTGTATTTACCAACAACATGTTCAGTTTTTAGATGGCCAATCATGTTTTTTGTAGTGGTTCTTGTCATCTCTGCTGTTCCATAGACACAAAAAGCACATATGCTTTGTGTAGCCCAACTGTAACCCAAGAAGTAATGATACAACTTTAAGGTCGCCACAAATATTCCATGTGTAGTCCTTATATTTGATGAGTCTTAGCAGCAGTTTCATCGATTCATAAGTCTCATTAAGGCCAGTGGCATGTGCTACAGGTATTGAGGTTTTTCATTGCCGTTGTGCAGTAATACAGCTTTAAGGCTAGCTTTACTAGAGTCAATGAACAGTCTCCATTCTTTTGGATCATAGCGACAGCCAATCCCTTGCATCAGACCACTGATATCGTGGCAGAAACAAACGTTTTCTTCCTGTAAGTAAAATGATGAAAACTGCAAATGGCGATGGCGGAAATGGGAAACTTTGGTGTTTGGTTGGAGAAGATTAAATTCTTGAAGTCTTGAACCAAGCAACTCTGCCTTTTCTTTTGGTAATTCCAAATCGCGCACTAAGTCATTTAACTCCGCTTGACTTAACAAATGTGGGGAAATATTTGCATCTGGAACATATATGCCATCTTTCCCTGTTTCTATATCACTAGCAGAATCTTCAGATGAACTGCTGTCTGTTATCGTTGCTGGTGGAACTGGTGGTGGATTTGTTTCATCATGTGGTACTGGTTTCATTGCTGATTCGCAGTTTGGGTACGTGATCTTTGATTTGTTTTTCTTTGTGAAACCAGCAATCTTTGTCAAACAAAAATAACAATCATTGAAGTGATTTTTCGGCTCACGCCAAACCATGGGGACTGAGAACGGCATAGCTTTTCTTTACCATTCATCCAAGCTATTAACATTGCATTGCACTGTGCACAGCAAATATGTGGTGCCCAGTCCCTCTGTTGGTCTCCTAACTTAGTCAAAATAACACTTGTAGGCAAGTTTAATCTTTGTTGTTATGTTTCTACGTTGTGGCTTAGGTGTATATTGTCCACAGACAAAGCAGAAGTTGTCTGGGTGATTTACACAAGCACGTCTATTTGATGCCATTTTGAATTACCATACAATATCTGAAAAAACGTAGAAGTAATTATTACGATGTGCAAAATAAAAAGAAATACACACCGTAGTACAAAACAAATGCTATAAAAACACACAAGTCACCACAACCTGTCACTTGCTCATCAGCAAGAGCTTCAACAACCGTTCTGCTTGACTGTCACGTAGCGACTGACCGTTGGGCCGTTGCCCGTTACTATGCTCTTGACTCAGTGTTGCCAACTCGGGATAAATTTTATTTATCAAAATTGTTCGAATTTGTATATAGTTGGCAAAAACAATTGCTTTAACCTTGAAAAGCAAGTTTCATATTACTGGCATTAAGCCGATTAAAACCAAAATCTGGACGTGGTAGAAAATTTTACTAAAAGTGATTTGCATTTTACACAAAATCTAGACGTGATAGAAAAAATCTAATTATAGATTTGAAATCAGCATACCGAAATTAGCTAGGAGCACCTATTTGGTCTTCTGTAACAAAATCTTTGTTGCCTAGTGATAATTCATTGAACTTCTCGTATGTAGGGAATATTGTTTCCACAAAGACTTCATTAAAGATTTCAGTGCAGTCAGTCCCTCGTATTTCCGCTATGGCTATGTAAAGGCCTAAGTAGCAAAGTGACTGTGTGTGACGTGTGACTGCGGAGTGAAGACTGAGGAGACAATATGACATGTCAAGCTCATAATAGTTAATGTTTAACAGTAGGCTATGTTTAATCTTGTTCTTCAATAAAGGCATTTATTTTCATGAAGGTTCTTATACAAGTTTCCTTGGTTATGCTTACTACAGTTTAACGCACTGTCGGGTGCAAATAGTATTGTGGTATATTCACTGTCGGGTGCACATAGCACTGTGGTATTTTCACGGTTGGGTGCAAATAACATCTTGGTATTTTCACGATCGGGTGCAAATACCCACGGCCAATTTTTAATGCCGTTTTGTCGCCAACGTACCTTGCTGTGTTGGCACTTTTTTTTACCCCTGAACACCCCTGAGGTCTTATATAGTAATACGTCGAACAAATTTAGGGCCCCCAACGGAAAGGGCCGGTGGGCCGCCGGGGCCAGTCCGCGCCTGTTCTCAGGGGACTATGCTGAGTTTGTTGTGTCTATATATATATATATATATATATATATATATATATATATATATATATATATATATACAGGGCGTCCCAAAAAAATGTATACACACTTTAACAGCTGATAGCTCAATTGATGTTTCTTTCTTTCCAAGTTAAACCCATTAGAATTAATAATGGCAGTCAACTAAGCTTTGAACAAAGGAATTCATTCTAAAATGATACTGGAAGTGTGAAAACGCAGTTGAAGTGCAAAAACAGTTTAGGAGGGAGTTTCAAACAGATCCACCAACGCGACTTACCATCACTCGAATTAGAGATAAGTTTGAAGCCGATGGAACTGTTCAGAATGTCCACAAGAAGCGTTCCGGAAGACCACGGACATCGACAAGCCCCACAAAGCAAGAAAGAGTACTGGAAACGTATCACCAAAGTCCAAGAAAATCTGTGCGGCAAGCGAGTCGTGAGGTAGGAATTTCAGAATCGTCTGTCCAACGCATTTTGAAGCGCTGTCAATGGAAAAGTTACATTCCAAGATTAGTCCATGCTATTAATGAAGATGATCCGGACCGAAGAGTGGAGTATTGCGAGTGGTACTTGGCACGATGTGGATGTGGATTGGACGAAGGGGTTTCGTAGAATACCCTCCGCGTTCACCAGACCTCACACCACTAGACTTTTTTTTATGGGGATACTTAAAAGACAAAGTCTACGCTATAAAACCTGCAACAGTCGCTGAATTGAGAGCAGCCATTGAACGAGAATGCACACAAATACCAAACGAAATGTTTCGTGATGTTTGCGATTCCATTGCTTCGCGTTATCAGCAGTGCCTGGACCAGAACGGACGTCAGTTTGAAAACAGGCGTTGACAAAACAATTAAATAATGTCTGTAGATTCTATTATTAAAAGTCAACCATGAAGTGTAGAAATTCCAGTGTTGTCCCATTTTACAGAGAATCTCATTAAGTTTTTTCTCATACCAAGTTTTGACAAGTTTTGTAGAAATTCCAGTGTGTCCGAACATTATCTGTACAATTTCATCTTTTAATAAAATTCTTGATAACACACGTAAAATTCTTAAACAAGATTATTTAGAATCTGTATTTTCAAAAGTTTCTTTTATTAAAGTAACGTTGTTACAAACATTCGATATGTGCACCATTAGTGATTCGCAAAACATCCAATCGATACTCCAAATGTTGCCATGTACGCTGCAGCATATCCACATCAATTCGCTCAATAGCAGCTGTGATTCTTGCTTTTAAATCATCAATGTCTGTCACCCGCGTACATTTCTAAAAAACTTGTCAAAACGTGGTATCAGAAAAAACTTAATGAGATTCTCTGTAAAATGGGACAACACTGGAATTTCTACACTTCATGGTTGACTTTTAATAACAGCCAAAAATTGTACAGATAATTCTCGGACACCCGGTACATACTCACCATAATCATATATTATCCCACGAAATTTAATTCCCTCACCTTCCTCTTGTCTGGACCAGTATAGAGATCAAACAATTTAAACAAAAGTTTTAAGTGTGAAATATTTCAGTATGTATTTGCATTCAGTTTGGCACGTGATTGATCGGTAGCCTACTCTTTGTGGTATACCATATAGCATGTATAGCATAAAGTGACAACTTGTCTTATGTGGTATGTGGTATACCACGAAGAGTAGGCTACCGATCAATCACGTGCCAAACTGAATGCAAATACATACTGAAATATTTCACACTTAAAACTTTTGTTTAAATTGTTTGATCTCTATACTGGTCCAGACAAGAGGAAGGTGAGGGAATTAAATTTCGTGAGATAATATATGATTATTTAAAATGTAATTTCTTTTGCAGTATTATATATATATAGTGGACCTAGTTTTAGCCGTTTAAGGTGATAATGATTTAATTGTATGCAACGATTGATTAAGGCAATGACTGACTGATTTATAATGATAGGCTGGGTTAATAATTTATGATGTAATACAGTATCACCGATTGGAATGAATGGTTATTTGATTAGGTCCACCATACTATTGGAAGTGACCGAAATGGCAGCGAGGTCACCAGCTTTGGTTTACGCCCAAAGCAAATTAATATTAAGGTTATGAAAGACACCTTACTTTTGTAGTTTATTATGAAAATAAATCCGTTATTTTATTCACTGTGATATAACAAAGAATTGACAGTAATTAATTGGTAGTTTTACGTTATGCTTATGGCATAGGCTTAGCTAATAAGATGAAATGTTAATAGCTTAATTGACACGTAATAAATAATGTAATACTCATCGATGGTATGTAAATGGCATGCGACATGTAACATTGAATAGGCCTAGTAACTGATATAAAGAATGCACGTGCGTTTGGTACATTGAATGGAATACTTGACACTGATTAAGTAGGCTAAATGATTGCATGGATGCACATAGAATAATTGATGTGGCCTAATAATAATGGATTGAAATGCTTGCACAAATATCATTTATATACAAGAACATTATGTGATGTTAAATGATTACGTCAAGAGAATATTTATTTAACATATAAATATAAATGACTTGAACATAATGACGGATGATACGCGGAAATAACGGTATTGAAATGACACTTGAATTGGATGATAGGCCTACTGCGTTCTTTCACGAGAGTCAGTTGGAACGCGTAAATACACAATTTGGGAGTATAGCCTACCGTTCGGCGGTAGGCTAATGTAGGCTTCACCAGAGTACTTAGAAAAGGATGCACTTATCTTACCGCTTATGGCATAGACCTATTACGCAGATTCTAGTTGTCGTTGTCCGTTAAGCCTCTTGAGATGATGGATGTAGGCTTCGTGGAGGCCTGAGGTGATGTTACTTCTCGAGGTGCAGGCTGGCCTTGTGATATTGCAGGCGTAGGCCTGTGGTGCGGAAGATATCTCGAGGAACGTGGAGAAACTTGAAGGCCGACCCGGCAAACTGCAGGCCTGAAGTGATTCCGGTTGGGCCTCGAAAGATTGCTTCTGCAGGTGGTCTGTAGATCTTACGTGAAGACAAATTGTAGGCCCTGAAGAAAGTAGCGGCCGTGGCCCCCGGCCAGGGGGCCGGAAAGCGGTTGGTGGACGTTCGACGGTGAGCGTGCGGGTGAGTGAGAGTGAGTATAAGTGGAAGCTCCTTTTATACCGTAGGCCTGTGACGTAGACTTCATTCTTAAGACGCTTTGTCCACGCGTCTTTTAGTTGTTAACGGTTTTTGTTCGCTCCCATTGGGGAAAAATAGACGCTCCATTGTTTGACTCTTGCCCACGTGTGTTCCAAACTGTTTTATGGTAGCGTGGAAAGAAAGTATGTCTGTCGATTTGTTGGTCTATTTCTTGTCGATACGCTACATATATATATATATATATATATATATTTAGTGATGGATCGAATAACCGCAACCGCGACCGCACTACAACCGCACAAAAATTCACAACCGCAACCGTAACCGCAACCGCCGTTCCATAAGTGCGGTTGCGGTTGTAAAAGCTTAGTTAATTTTAATTTTAGGTTAATTAGAAATATTTCTTTTTTTAAAAAGAAATGATGGGTCTCCTTATGCGTGCTTAAACGTGACGTCATACGGCTGCCGTAGTAAAATTGGTTTAAACTGATTCTCCTGACTGATTCTCCTGAGCCAAGTTCTTCAAAGTCGTCACTACTGGACTCGATGAACGCATTTTTGAGTTCAAGCAGTGAAGAAGAAGAAAGTTCACCAAGGATCAACAAGAAGATGCGAGTTCTTCTAGACAACTATCACAAAGAAAAAGAATTGCTCCCGACGATGATCCTCTTCAGTGGTGGAAAGATAACGAACTAAAATACAAAGAACTTGGCTGTATTGCAAGAACATATCTTGCTTGCCCTTCAAGTAGCATTCCAAGCGAGCAGCTCTTCAGTGGAGCGGGAACGTTGTACGATGAGAGGCGTTGCCGCTTGAAAGGTGAAAATGCAGCAAAAATATTATTCTTGAAATTCACACTGCCTGTCATTAAGTTTGACATCAGTTTTTCAAATGAATAATAATCCATAACTTTCCAATGGGTGGAGGCTGGGGAAAGTGGTAGGTGGGATGAACAGTGCGATGGGTCCTCGTCCCTCATCCTGGTAACACACTTAGTGCAAAATATGGTTTTAATTAATTTGACCTATTCTTTCATAATAGCTATATAAGTTTAGAATATACTTCATTTAAATAGTATTTATTTAGTAAATACCTTATGTTGAACACAAGTTTTGCAACACACAAATAGCGGTAGCGGTGTATTGCAAAACTTGTGTTCAACATAAGGTATTTACTAAATAAATACTATTTAGTATATATTATGTACCAATTGTGGCTAAATCGCACTATAGTGGCTAAATCCAGTTAATAATTACGCATTTTTCCTAGTATATGATAACCGCAACCGCGGTTGGAAAAAATTCGACAACCGCAAACACAACCACAACCGCGGTTGTGAAAAACCGACCACTCGATCCATCACTAAATTATATATATATATATATATATATATATATATATAGGTGGGTAGAAGTGAAGTAGATATACTTAAGTAGTTTTTTTTAGAATGTACTTTCTAGAAAGTACATTTTTTTTTGTAATACTTTTATCCTAACTTAAGTACAATCTTGGGAAAAATTTTGTACTTTAACTTACTGTACGTAAGTACAATGTTGCGAAAATCTGAAAAGTACGAAGTACCAAAACAGCTGTATGCTTGACAATTTCATTCAAAATTGGTAAACAAATTCTAGAAAAACCCGCTTTCAATCTGCCAGGAACTTGATAGATGAAGACTTCTTCAAACCTGTCCAGTCTCAAATATACTGTATGTAGAAAAAAGAGAGATTGATTTATATTTGGCAAATATAATTAACAGCCGTATGGATATGTTGAAGTCATTTCCATCACTTATGGACGTATCGATACGGCTAAATACGCCACTTCCTGCATCTGCAGCCTGTGAACGACTGTTCAGTGTTGCTGGACTAATTTTTAGTCCAAAAAGAGCCAGGATAAGTTGCAAAAACTTTGAAAATCAGCTGTTGTTGAAACTCAATAAGAAATTTTTGTACAGTACATAATGCATACTTATAATAAATTATTAGATAATAAATTATAGTTCTTAATATAATAATTCCTACTTATAATAATCCTAATTCTGTATCCTAATGAAGTCTGTTTGCCATAATGATGTTTATTTTATATTATTATTTATTTATAGTGTATTTTATTTCATTTTTGAAAAAGTACTTCTTACTTTTCAGTACTTAAGTACGGGGTGTCAGGAAATGATTGCCCCCTCCCCCTGTAGAGCAAAAACTAGAAGAGATAGATAAAAACCGGCGAGACCACTTGAAAGAGCGTTAAAATCTGAATAAAAACCATTATATTCTATTCCTGTGATTTTAATTCTTACCATTTTTTTCCCCACAGAAACCATGGCATCATCTATTTTGAACGATTCAGAGAAAAAGCGAGTTCTTGACCGCATTCGAGCTGTCACATTTCGTGAAGCAAAGGAAGCTGGTGCAACTTTCATAACTCGACACTGGGTGGCTGAGAGATTAAAAAGATCAGGAGACTTTGTTAAAAGGAATTGGAATAAGAATCCTGAAGATTGTGAAACAGAATTTCGAGGAGGAAGACCGGAGAAATTATCTCAAGAATCGAAAGACATTGTGCTTGCTGCATCACGGCGCCGAAAGAAGAGCTGCTCTGAGGTAGCGAAAGAGATACTTATCCGTCGTGGTAAGATAGTCAATCGGCAACTTGTGCATCAATTTCGAGTTCGCCAAGGCTTGAGTGCTTGGCATGAAATAGCTAAGCCACGGAAGAGTGATCTTAATATTGAAGATCGGCTATGGTTTTGTGATTATCTTGAGGAATGGACGGAAGACGATTTCCTTCACTTGGTTGTCAGCGATGAATCCTTCGTTTATGTCTCCAGAAAACCAAATTTTCAGAATGATCGGGTTTGGGCAACAACTCCTGATGAAGTCCCAGACGACCAGAAGTATCGAGAAATAGTAAAAAATCCAGCATGTGTGGGTGTTTTCATTATGTTCTCTATTCGGAAGCTCATCTGGGTTATCAAACCAAGAGGAACCAGTTGGGATGGGCCTTATTTTCGAAATGTAATTTTAGTCCAACATGTAATTCCGTGTTTGAAAGACCCCGAGTGTGTTTTGGATGTTGAACAGGCAACCTTTCTTCACGACAAAGCCCCCTGTATGAAAGCACTTGCGACTCAACAACTGCTTAAGGACAATAACATTGATTTTTTCGGAAATAATGAATGGCCTGGCAATTCTCCCGATCTTAATGTCTGTGAACATGTCGGATCCATCATGAAGGATCGGGTGGAGTCCTTAATGCTGGAACAACCCATTCAGAATCGGTATTCAACAGAAATTATGACTGCAAAGATCAACGAAGTACTTGAAGAAATGAGTCATGATACCGATCTCTTTGAGACACTTCTGGGATCATACCCCCGTCGATTAATGGCCGTCAGAGCTGCAAATGGAGGCAACACCCGATATTAAAACAAGTGTTCTTTATTCAAAATTGAACGCTCTTTCGCGTGGTTTTGTCTGTTTTTTTCTATTCCTTTCAGTTTCTTCTGTACAGGGGGGGGGGGAATCATTTCCTGACACCCTTTACATTATAAAACACTTATTTTTGTACTTCAACTTAAGTACCACTGCAAATTTGGTGGAAAATGCAAATTCTACCATCCGGACATTTCCAAGACCTACGCGACATATGGAACCTGCCAGTATTGGAGAAAATACTACTACCATCATCTCCCGACAAGTTCAAAGGACAAAGGACCAGTTTCAAATGACAACAGAAGGAATGTGAGAAAAAAAATATGTACCCAAAGAGCAAACAAAACACAGCTAGCACACAAAATTTTTTCAACATCTCGGACACAGTGCGGCTGCTAAGTCTTATACAGCTCATGGCAAGAAGCTCCCAGAACAGGTAGGCGGGAACGGATCTATCTCAGAAGACCACAAGGCTACAAAACACGCGATATCAAAGGACAACGAACTTAAAATGTACAAGGGGCAATGTAAAACAAAGAACATAAACATTGTCCTGGCAAATGTTCAAGGAATAAAACCGAACAATTCACTAAATAAAGTTTCGTACCTGAAAGAAACACATCTTAAAGACTGCCAAGGAAACTGCGATAACTGCGAACACTGTATCGATAAGAAAGAATTGCATATCGATGGATTCAACTTACTAAGAGCGGATAGAACAGCAAGACGTAAAGGTGGCTGAGTTATTTATCATATATACATGAGAGGCATATGACAGAGACGGTAATAAGTGAATCCAACAGTTTCGTGGAAACCCTTGCAGTGAAAATAGAGAAACTAAACGTGGTACTGATAGTCATCTATAGACCTCCAAACTCTCCAAATGAAAAATTTTCGGATGCCATTGATGATATCAGAACCCTAATAAAGCCCGTAAACTCTCCATCCCCTGATATAATACTCTGCGGCGATTTTAATTTCCCATTTATAAAATACAAAATGGTGGGTAGAAATATATTTATACAGCAAGATAAGGGGGGCACAAGAGAGGACCAGGAACAAGCAAAAATGCTGATGGCTCTCACAAACAAGTTTATGCTGACACAGGAGATAACAGAAAATACCAGAAAAAATAACTGCCTAGATCTGGTATTCACAAATAACACGAACTTGATTGCTGATATAAAAATAACTCCAACTATTATCTCAGACCACAATATAATTGAATTGAATTGAATAACCTTTATTAATAATAAGATAAATACAGTAGTCTTTTTACACTTTACAATTTTTACAATGACATGAATAATTGTGAAGCTCGACTATTTATTTTTTTATTTAATTTGGCCCTTAAGCTTTAAGCTTTACTGGGCAATAACTTTAAAAGACAATACACATGCGGAAGGAAGAAGCAAATTTGGGGCTTTTAACTTAAATTCCAAGACCATAAATTGGGAAGAAATCAGATCACACATGGCTCAAATAGAGTGGAGAACAGTTTTCGAGAATAAAACAACTGAGGAAATGTTAACAACCTTGGAAGAAACGACGCTGAGAATTTTCGAAAAATATGCTCCGAAAGCACAGCCAAAAGGAAATAGTAGCTGGCTAGAGAGGCAAAAGAGAAGAATATTCCGCAAAAGAAAGAAAGTAGCGACGAAGTTAGCTAATTGCGGAGACAACAATGCCATGAAAGTAATACAAGAAAAACTGGAGAGAATCGAGTGGGAAATACAAACTCTGATAAAGGACCATACAGAGAGGGAAGAGGAAAAGGCGGTAGAAGCAAGATCTATAAGAAATATCTGAAACATTGAGAGCCCAATATGAATCGGTCTTCAGTACCCAAAAAAATGACAAAGCGATACCTGACATAGATGCATTCTTCATAGAGAAATTGCAAGGAGAATGTATAACAGACTTTGATTTTACCCCAGAAGATGTAGCGGGAGCTATAGGACAAGTGAAATCACATTCAGCTGCAGGTCCGGACAAATGGAACGCACTATTAATTAAAAACTGTAAAAATGAAATAGCTACACCCTTATACTGGATATGGAGAAGATCCCTAGACACTGGGGAAATACCGAGCATCTTGAAAAGAGCAAACATTGTCCCTATATATAAAGGCGAGGATAGATATCAAGAAAAGAACTATAGACCAGTGCCCTTGACCAAAGCTGGGCACTTGCGGGTTTTTTTGCGGTACTGCGGTACTGCGGTACTACCGCACTACCAAACCGGTACCGCATAACGCAGTACCGCAAAAAATGCGGTAGCGGTACTGCTGTACTTTCAGCGATCCTTTGCGGTACTGCGTTATGCGGTACCGGTTTGGTAGTGCGGTAGTACCGCAGTACCGCAGTACCGCAAAAAAAACCGCAAGTGCCCAGCTTTGCCCTTGACGTCCCACCTCACCAAAATATTTGAAAGAATAGTCAGAAAAAATCTATGACTTCTTGGAGACATTGGAAAGATTCAACAAAAATCAACACGGATTCTGATCAGGAAGTTCATGCCTATCACAACTTTTAGAATATTATAACAATGTCCTAGATGCACTTGAACGCAATGAAAACTATGATGTCATATACACGGATTTTGTTAAAGCTTTCGACAAATGCGATCATGGTATAATAGCACCTAAAATGAAACATATGGGAATAACAGGCAAAGTGGGAAAATGGATCTACAACTTCCTCAGAAAACGACTACAGGTGGACAAAATTCAAGGTGTATCATCATCAGAATCAGAAGTACACAGCTCAGTACCACAAGGTACAGTGCTGGCCCCACTCCTGTTCGTTAGGGTGGCCCACTTTTCAATTTTTTTTTAAAAGTATAGGTTATCGTAGTTTTTCCCATTATTTGGCACTATACTAGCACATTGGTACCATTTTTACAAAAATTGATCAATATTTAGGGGTCTCACATCGACCTTGAAATTACTTTTTTTTTTTAAATGCGTACTTTTTAACTTTTTACTGAATCAAGATAAATCATTAAGTAGGGATGGTTTCTGAATCCTCTTGATGAGAGAAGTCGTTTGGTGTGCCTTCCAATGTCATACGACTAACGGTTTAAAAGTTGTGTCTGTATACAGGTAATACCAATGTGCTAGTATAGTGTCAAATAATGGGAAAACCCACGATCACCTATACTTTTCAAAAAAATCAGCAAATAGCAGACAAATAAGGAAGAAAGAAACAATAACTTAAACAATCACTTTTGCATTGTATTGACTACTATCACACGTCACTGGCTGCAACGTTGTCCCTGTGTGCTATGTCATCGTGGCGAGTGATGACTTCTTGAAGTCGCCGAGCTCTTTCCGGTTCTTTTCCACCACTTGCAGAAGATCCTGCAGCTGTGCCTCGTCCTTTGTGACCGTGTTCGCATAGTCTTGTATCAGTTGGACTCCTCTTTCAGCGACGTCATTGGTGACCTGGAGATTAGAGATCACATCCTTCAGACGACAAAAGTCCTCGTTCTCGTCCCACTTATCAGTTGGCAGGGTGAGCCACGAAGACCCATACATCTTCAGACCTGCAAATAAGAACCAGGAGGACTCGTCGATCAGGTCGGGGAGTAGCGTCATCTCGTCGACTGAGACGTTCTCGTATGTGAAGTCTTTGGGTACAGGGAAGTGGGACAGCTTCTCTGCCATCTGTTGCTTCACAGTGCCATCCACCTTGTTGCTGCATAGAGCGAAGATGACGGTCTGAGGCCTCAGATACCAGAAGTGCCGCCTCATCACTGCCAGTGACGCTTTTGCCACCTCGCGGTCCACTGCCCTATACCTCAGAAAACGCTGGTATAGTACCAGGTCATTCAACGGCGCATCAGCTGCTACAGGGGCCGCCAACCAAGCTGGTACGTACAGAAGAGCGATGGACACCACGATCCTGTGCAGTTTGTCGACCAGCTCGGCGTCGAGCTCCAGCTGCCTACTGAACATCAGCAGTTTTGTGTAGTAGATGACCTGAAACAGAATAGGCACCATTGTAAGTAAGACAGGTTTATTGTTACCAATTACTTTGTTTCCGTTATAATGAAATGTTTATCTTTGAATAACAATTAAACTTATCTCTAGATTATTTTTGTTTGAAAATACTAACTTTAGCCATCCATCTTGCGTGGTGGTAGGCTTCTGGGCGCATGAGGTGAATGCCACGGCGTGGTTGTGTCCCGAGTACCAGGAGCGTGATCTCTGCCACTTCCCGGTAATCGTCTCTGGCGAAACCAGAAGCTGTGCTCAGGAAGCTGACCGCCGCGTCCAGGAGTTCTATTAGCCACGTACTCTCCGCCAGATTCTCGACCTGCAGCTTGCAGTAGGTCGAGAGATCGAGCTCGTCCCATCTTCAAAAATAATAAACAAGAAAATTGTGTGAGAAAACTCTGAAGTTCCGGTTTGGCTTGCTGTTTTATAAACTAGTGGAATATCATGTGTGTCCTAACTTTACCTTGCACAAAAAATGAACTAACCTTCTCTTCAACTGCTGAAACAAAGGATCAGTTGGTGCCGTAGTCCTTCCGAGCAGGGTGACGGCTACTGCCCCCACGATAAGCTCTAGGACGTGATGACGGCATCCCAGCTGGAGTAGCGGTCGCCCGAGCATGTTTTCCAGCCGGACAGCTGCACCCTGCACCCTCCCCGTGTTGGTGGAAGTGGTGTCGAAGCAGAGTCCGATGACGCTCTCCTCACATCCCCAATCTTCGAGAGCATGTATGGTTGCCCGCGCCTGCGACAGTCCAGTGCCGTCAGCAACAGCTGGGACTGACAGCAACTTTCCTTCTGTGCAATGAGGAGCCCCGGAGATGAGAATTGCTTGGCGGTGCTCCGCCGTTCCAAGGAAGTTTTGAAACACATGCCATATATTTCAATTTCATGGTTGTAAAGTAACCTATTTTTGTTCACATTCAGTTCTCTTTTTAATTGACATTATGCTTCATGAATCTCATTACTAAATTGATAGCTATGAAAACTTAATCAACTGACGTTGACCATTTTGCCATCCCAGTGGACAACAGTGTGCCTCGGTGGCGTGAAGGAGTCCTTCACAGCCGTCGCCACTTCACGGCGATGTGACACTCTTCCCCGGCGAGCCGTTTCTTTCGAGATGCTGAACTGATTGAGGTCTGCTGGTGGATCCGCCGAACGTGTGATAGCAGCCACAATGCTTACTACCTATGTAGAGAATGGAAAGTGGAAAGGAAACTGTCAAGAATACATGTGGGTTACGGGACACTTTAAAACTGACGCTATCGATGAATACTATACACAATACGCACCTGATTATTGGACATGCGGAAACGATCAGCCACTTCCATGACAGCAGGTGCATTAAGGATGCGGCGAGGAAGATTGACAGACACACTTGGCTCTTTCGGCAGGGGGAACGCTAGTTCTGTCTCCAACTCTCCTGACATGCCAGTATCATCATTCTCCATGGCCTCATCTCCGGTTTCGTATGCACACTTTGAGGTTTGCGGCTCCTGGCAAGGACATTTTCTTCCTTCCTGTAGCTTTCTTTTTACAGCGAAAACTTTATCATTCCCGCTCATCGTTGCCACCCGAGGACCACGTTGATCGAGGTAGAAGTCAATGTCTTCTTTCTTGTCCTTGTCGGACAGCAGTCGATTCTTCTTTATATCTTCGACAGCGTCAGATGCTCCGATATCCCACAGCTTGTCCACACTGTCCGAAAACTTCTGCCGTTTTCCTCCGGCGTCAGTTTCTCGTTTTCTGCTCTTTTGGAGTAAGTGCCACTCTTTCCACAATGCCTCTAGCTTCCGTTCGCAGTTGAGCTTTGTGATTGTTTTAATGCGGGCCATGTTCCAAAACTTTAAGACGTTGTTTGCGGTTTCTTTGAATGCGTCTTTCCTGTTAGCAGTGTACTGGATAACACTGAAGAAGTATTGCAAAACCTGCTGTGTTGTTGGCAATTTGCTACCACTGATGGAGGACGACGGTTGGCCAACTAAAAAAATTTCCGAGGCCGATCTTAGAGAAGGTAGCGATGTTATTTTCGCCTTTCCTTTTGATGACTCTCTATTTGTAGCTTCAAGAGTTCTTCCAGTTATGGTTGCCATCGATTTGTCCATGACAAAGGATGAGGAACTCAGACAGAATTTCAAAATGTTATGATCTGCAAAAAAAGAACTAGGTTAGGTACCTGGCACAGGCATAGTGCATTTTCTAATTACCTGTATACATTATACATTCCGCCCGGGTATGGTGACTCATTTTTTTGAAAAGTATAGGTGATCGTGGTTTTTCCCATTATTTGGCACTATACTAGCACATTGGTATTACCTGTATACAGGCACAACCTTTAAACCGTTAGTCGTATGACATTGGCAGGCACACCAAACGACTTCTCTCATTAAGAGGATTCAGAAAACATCCCTACTTAATGATTTATCTTGATTCAGTAAAAAGTTAAAAAGTACGCATTTAAAAAAAAAAACTAGTAATTTCAAGGTCGATGCGAGACCCTTAAATATTGATCAATTTTTGTAAAAATGGTACCAATGTGCTAGTATAGTGCCAAATAATGGGAAAAACCACGATCACCTATACTTTTCAAAAAAAATTGAAAAGTGGGCCACCCTACTGTTCATTATCATGCTAACAGACATAGACAGTGGAGTAAACTGTAAACAGCAACAGTAGAGTAACATCATTTGCGGACGATACAAAGATCAGCAGAAAAATCAGCGATGCAAATGAAGTGGAGGCCTTCCGGAGAGACAAACAAAATATACAAATGGTCACAAGACAACAATATAACATTTAACACCGAGAAATTTCAGCTCTTGAGATATGGTAGAAATGAGGAACTTAAAAAGACTGCATATTATGCTCCAGATAGACAAGAAATTTAGAGAAGCACGAAAGCGGTCAACTCGGGGGTAATAATGACCGATGATGCCAAATTCGAGACACAAAATCAGATAGCAATAAACAAAGTAAGAAGAGTCGCGGGACAGGCACTAAGAACGTTCAAAAGGAGGGACAAGACAGTAATGATTCCCCTGCTGAGAACAATGATCATACCAAAACTTGAATACTGCTCAGTTTTGACGTCCCCATATAAAAAGGAGGACATTAATAAACTAGAAGAAACGCAGAGACATTTCACAGCAAAGATTGATGGCTGCAAAGAACTCAACTACTGGGAAAGACTACGTAAACTAAATCTGCACTCCCTGGGAAAAAGAAGAGAGAGATATACCATAATCTACATATGGAAAATTATCGAAAAACTGGTACCAAACCTCAAACTAAACCCAATTACCATCCAGATAACGCTGGAAAATGGGGAAGGCAGAATGTGTAGTGTTCCCAAATTAAAGGCCCGACAAGGGACTTCCTCAACTCTGAAGGAAAATAGCTTGGTTATCAGGGAGCCAAGAATTTTCAACCAGCTTCCAAAGGACCTCAGAAACATTACAGGGGTCAAAGTTGAAGTCTTCAAGAGAAGACTAGATGCCTGGCTCAGGACGGTACCAGATGACCGGGTGTACCTGGCTATGTACGGTGGAGAGCGCAAGAGAACAACTCGCTCCTCCATCAAGCCAGGACTAGAGGCGGGGCCACCAGCTTGACCTTTGTGTGAAGAAAGACCGACGCAGGGTTTTATATATATATATATATATATATATATATATATATATATATATATATTCCACAGACTTCATCCTGACAAACCGAACCGAAGTTGGAAAGGTAGTTAAGCGAAGTAGTACGCCCGCATTTGGGGAGACAGACATGGATCAATTTGAAAATTTCCCCCCTCACCGTCCTTCATGACGGTCCCTCCTTTATAAGGTGTCTTTCGTGGTCTTTCAAAAAAAAAAACTTTAAATTAAATTTTTTAAAAATTAAATTTAAAAAGAAAAAAAAACCATCCTCGCCTTCCTTCACGAGTAAAAATCCTACTGTGGGACCTTTCATGAGACAAACGAGAACAAACAATCAACAACGAGCAAACAAACGCTAGAAACGTTTGTGCAGAAGATCCATTTCTGGAACACCAGCGTTGTGCTTATATACTTATGTGTGTGTATATATGTTTCATGCAAAGGTGGGCAGTTGCGCCGCAAAAAGTTGCGGCGCAACTTGCGGCGCAACATTTTTGGTTGCGCTTGCGCTTGCGGCGCAACTTTTTGAAAAGGGTTGCGCTTGCGCGTGCGGCGCAACTATTTCAGCAGAGTTGCGGTTGCGGCTGCGGCGCTACAAAAATCGTTGCGCGTGCCCACCACTGCAGATATACGTTAAATGCAAAGGTGGGCAGTTGCGCCGCAACTTTTTGCGGCGCAACATTTTTGGTTGCGCTTGCGCTTGCGGCGCAACTTTTTGAAAAGGGTTGCGCTTGCGCGTGCGGTGCAACTATTTCAGCAGAGTTGCGGTTGCGGCTGCGGCGCTACAAAAATCGTTGCGCGTGCCCACCACTGGTTTCATGTATGAGAAGTTCCAGTGTTGCCATTTCTACAGATTTTATGCTTTGTTTCAGATTTTTCCCCCAAAATGGGCGAAATCTACAGATTTCTAAAATTTATGATTTTTTTTTATGCTTCTTTTCAGATTTTCCTTCAAAATGGGCAAAATTTGCCGATTTCTAAGATTGAGGTTTTTTTTACTAACCACTACGGACTACACTGGACATTACAGTAATATTACTGAGCTTCTCCATGAGAACCAACAAGTTATTTTCGTGCGCCACCTGTCAGTAGAGAGTGGCAACATAACATAAACACGCCACACTCAGCTGACTGTGCGTCGGTTCTTACTAAGTCATCAACAAAACACACTGCTAAAGAAAGCAAAGGGTGGAATCTACAGTACAGATAAATAGCCCTGTTGTTGTTAATGATAATGTTCATTCCATAATTCAAGTACAGCACAAAATTATGTATTTTATTGAATTCCTTTTTCCATTTTGTATATATGCATCCTTATTTTGTTGCTGTATACTTGTTCTTTCTATTTGCTGCTTTTTGTCTAGATCAGTGGTTCCCAAACCCGGGGTCGCGACCCCAAATGGGGTCGCAAGCCTCATCACAAAGGGTCGCAGGGAGCCAATGGGGTCGATGGGGTCGCAAGTGTCTTTGCAAGGGTCACAGCCATTGTAAATAGGCCAGGTGTCATGAGAAAACATCTGTCTGGCATTATATATCCGGTCAGGTCAGGGGACTAGCGCGGTCATTTTTTCTGCGGTCAGTAAAGTGGGAGAGGCATGTGAGGTCGGGTTAGGTCACCGGATTAACAGCAGGTACCTAGTGTTAAGCCTTTTCTGACCCAAGACTCAGCCACACGTCACTGACAACCCACAGTCCCACACTGAAGGTTCAGCTGCACTGATCAACTCATTTTACTCCTGATCATCGACCAAAGAGGACGTCCAGTTGTCATCGATACTGACGACAATATCAGGTATTTATATTTCCAACGCTATCCAGTAGTAATTGGTGCTACGTATGTGGGTTTTATTTGCACACAATTACAATTGCATTCTGAGTGTTAGATTTATTGCCATACAATTATAATTACGGCATTCGAATTTTGTGTTTTATAATTCGATAATGATATCTGCTTCCAACTATTTTTATTAAAATTATCATTATTTCAAATTCATAATTACTGCTTTCAATTGCAATCTGTGCTACCACATATTATGATCTTGTGTTTTATCATGCACTACTAAATGTTAATTATTGGTTTGTGATTCTAATTATTATATTATCGTGCAATTTAATCATTGGATTGGAATTTTGTGTGCTCTTAGAACGCACTTATAATAATTAATGGTTGGTGGTTTTGTTTAATAATTTTATTGGTATGCAATTGTAATTCTGTATGTGTTTGGATTATTAATGTTTTGTGACTATGTTTTATTGATAACTGATGTTTTGTGACTGTTTAATAATTCTGTGTGCTTACAACATGTTGATAACTGATGTTTTCTGACTATGTTTAATAATTTTGTGTGCTTACAACATCTTGATAACTGATGTTTTCTGACTATGTTTAATAATTCTGTGTTTACAACATGTTGATAACTGATGTTTTGTGAAATTGTGACTATGTTTAATAATTCTGTGTGCTTACAACTTGATATAACATTATAACTGATGTTTTCTGACTATGTTTAATAATTCTGTGTTCTTTACAACATATTTATAACTGATGTTTTGTGACTGTTTTATAATTCAGTGATCTTACAATGTATTTATAACTGATGCTTTACGATTTTATTACTGATTTGTAATTTTTTTCTCTCTCTCAGTACACTGAAAATCAATGTTTTGCTATTTGTTTTATTGTCGTGAACAGTCTTATAATTTTGAGAGTTTTCTTAAAGCATGTGGATAATTGTTTAGTAATTCTGTGTTTAATATGTATCTTTATATTACAGGCGTAATGGACAAGTTTTTGCAAAAGTCATCAGAGCCGCCCAACAAGAAGAGAAAACGCTCAGTCAATTCATCATTTCTGGACAAATATGGAATAGCTGACGTCGCTGGTAGAGGGATTTGTGTTGTGTGTTCGAAGGAAATCGCTGCCGAATCCTTGAAACCAAATAAGCTGCAGAGACACTTGGATACTCATGCCAACATTGCTTTACTGCCAGAAGAGGCTCGAAGACGAATTTTTCAACAGCGTTACAACCATTTGACAAAATCTCAGTCTGTTCTTACCAAAGCTCTTACTCAGAAAGAGAAGATGGAAATCTTCTCATACAAGACGGCTTTCCTCATTGCTCGGGAAAAACGTCCATTCGTGGAGGGTGAAACGGTTATAAAACCGTCGTTAAGAATTTTTAGTGAAATATTTGAAGGAGAACCATTTGCCAAGAAAATTAGTCAAGCTGCTGATGATGTTACTTTGAGCAATAACACAATGACACGACGCATCCAGTGTATTGCAGTGGACCTGAAGGAGCAAATTTTAGAAGACTTCAGAAATTCCCCATGGACAGCATTGGCAGTGGATGAGTCAACGGATATCACATCACAGCCCCAGCTTCTGGCCTTCGGTAGGTTTCTCAAGGAATTCGTGGTAGCTGAAGAGCTGCTTGCGTGCATTTCACTTGAAACCACCACAAGAGGCGAAGATATTTTTAATGCTATAAACAAGTTCTTCACAGAAAACAACTTGAACTGGAGTAAAGTATGCGAATGTAGCATGGATGGTGCCCCATCAATGATGGGAAAGAATATAGGATTGCGTGGAATACTATCAAGAATGCATCCTCACATCAAAATAAATCACTGCATCATCCATCGACAGAGCTTGTCATCAAAAGACATGTCTCTGAGCTTCTCTGACGTGATGCAAGTAGTCATTACAACTGTCAACCACGTCAAGGCGAGAGATCTGAATTCCCGCATGTTCAAGCAGTTGTGCATTGCTGAAAATAGTGAACATCAGACACTGCTAATGCATACTGCTGTCAGATGGCTTTCTCGGGGGAAAACCCTGAAAAGAGTTTTCCTTCTTCGCAGTGAACTGGCATCGTTCCTACAAGATCAGGGTCATAAGAATGCTCATTATTTCCATGACCCCCACTTCCTTGCTCGTCTTGCACTTCTTACAGACATATTTGAGCATGTTAATAAATTTAATACTGAACTTCAGGGGAAAGGTAAATGGGTGTTTGATCTCCAGTCTGCTATAAAGGCTTTTGTCAGCAAGTTGCAGATACTTAGAGAACAAGCTGAAGCTGACAGTTTCTGTCTTTTCCCTCACTACTTGGAATTTACAGCTACGATGGATTTGGACTTTGATGAAACACTGGACCTCACTGAGGAGAAACAGGATTTACTGGAATATTTGCAGAAACTGGCAGCAAATTTCCATGATAGATTCCCTGAGTTGCTTACTGAGTCGTATGATTTTGTTCAGTTTCCGTTGAAGACAGATGCAAAACAGTGTGGCTCTTTTGCACTAGAAATAGCAGAATTACAGGCTGACAATGAGGCAAGGGTGAATTTTGATATCTATGATGACGTAGAAAAGTTCTGGATTACTTTAGCAGAGAGACATTCGACTGTTAAAAATCGAGCTATCAAAGTTCTGGTACAATTTGGAACCACCTATATCTGTGAGGCAGCTTTCTCATCAATGGTATTTATGAAAAATGAGTACCGTAACCGTATTTCAAACATCAACTTAGAAAATTGTATGCTATGTTCCTTAACCTCATATACCCCCAGGTACAAAAAATTAATCAAATCATAATGTACACATGTCAGATATGAAATATGCCACTGTTATAGCATATCAGACATATGATAGAGTAGGAACTTAGAATATTGATTGATATGTTGTTTTATATTACATATTAAACATGAGAGAGTTGTAAATAGTTTCTGACAATGTTTACTTTTACACTCTTGAGTTATGTAATACATTTCCTTATTTGTTTTTACAGTTAAATAAATACGTATAAAAATATGTCTCTATTTATTTTAAGATTCTTCCTCACTAGATAAAATTTTATATATATATATATATATATATATATATATATATATATATATACTTGTTCTTCGTAATGACTTGGGGTCGCACTGGATAGGCAACAGCACTAGAAGGGGTCGCACTGGAAAATGCTTGGGAACCCCTGGTCTAGATCATTCTTAAACTGTCCTATAGACGTAGCTTGAATAGTATTCTGGTTTAAAATATTCAGTTGATCTACCTTTCATTCACTAAATTTTGTGTTTAACTGACCATTTTTGTATTTCTGTTTGGAATTATGAATATTATTGTATATGTTACTTACAAAAATAAACTTTAAAATCAAATGGTAGTTTACAGATTTTGTCTACAGATATTTTGACACCAATCTTCAGATTTCATTACTTTTGGATGGCAACGCTGATGAGAACTGTAGTGTAATTCAAAAACCAAATTTACGCTCTCCATAATGTATTAATAACAATACCACACAAAATAAAATTAGAATAAATACATTCAATTCATAAACAAATTTTGCCTTGTTTTAATATTTTGTATTACGAAATAGATCCAGAAACTATTAAATAAATTAATTTTAATTTTATTTTATCTAATCTCAGGGGAGACTGATATATTTCATTCCATGCGTATAGTAACGTGATAATAACACTGGTCAACCAAGATTTTTCATCAGAGTAAAGTTTGTGGTGGCTGGATAGCATTTTTCACGCTGATTCCAAAACTGCATTCAGAGTTTTTCTAGCACGTATAGTTTTCAAGATGAAGGCATATATATAACTACACAGATTTAACCATTTTAAATAGGCAAAATACTAATATTTCAACATTTGATTGTGTTTATTTTATTGTGTTTTTTTAGTTTATTCATCTTATTTATTTCAATTATCTTAATTATACATCTTATGTATTTCAGGTGTGAGCTTTTACGTCTAGCAGCATTGTGATTCAGGCAATAACGCCGTGCTTTGTGTGTCAAAAGATCAGTCCAGTCCAAGAACTTGTTGTGTCAAGTTGGTGTACATTTTTTTTGAATTTATAGTTTGCTCAGGTCAGTCAACATGCCTCGACAATGTAAGAATGACCCCGACAAGTTCTGTTTCGTATGCGGCCAGTTGACAACTAAAACACAGCGACGAAGTATTACAACCGACATTAAGAAAATATACAAGCTATACTTTGGTTGCCATCTAGGTGACCAAGATAAACCATGGGCGCCACATCAAATCTGTTCTGGCTGTTCAAATGGATTACGTGATTGGCTTAACAAAAAGAAAGCTTCAATGCCACTTGCCATACCCATGATATGGAGGGAGCCGAGAGATCATCATGAAGACTGTTATTTGTGTAGTGTGAACTTAATGGGGTTTTCTGCCAAGAACAAACACCAGATTGTATATCCAAACTTGGAGTCAGCACGTAGACCAGTAAAACATGATGAAACATTGCCCATTCCAATTCCCCCAAGTGATAGGCTAGATTCTATCATAGATGACATGGAAAGTGATGAAGGTGCAACTGGCGTTTCCGGACCATCTACAGAACCAGAGTACACTTTTGAAGGTAGACATTTAGAGCCTAAAAAGTTAACCCAAGGACAGTTGAATGATCTTGTTAGAGACTTATCGCTGTCTAAAGAGAAATCAGAGCTTCTCGCCTCAAGACTAAAGGAGAACAATTTACTTGAGAACAATGTTCGTATTAGTTACTACCGAAAGCGGAATTTTGAATTAACAGCATTCTTTTCAGTAGACGGTCCTCTCTGTTATTGCCATGACATCAATGGACTATTTACAGCCATATCTCAGACGTATGTGGCATCTGAGTGGCGCCTCTTTATTGATTCGTCGCAGAGAAGCCTGAAAACAGTCCTTTTGCATAATGGTAATATAATGCCACCCATCCCCATTGCCCATTCCGTCCATCTAAAAGAGACATATGACAATATGGATATACTACTTAAGGCAATCAAATACGACAGTCATCAATGGAATGTTTGTGGAGATCTAAAAGTTATAGGAATGCTTATGGGTATGCAATCAGGATTCACAAAATTTTGTTGTTTCCTTTGCCTGTGGGACAGTCGCGCCACTATAGAACATTACACCAAAAGTGACTGGCCACTTAGGTATACATATGTCCCAGGGATAAGCAATGTCCAGTCTGTCCCTTTAGTGGATCCCCAAAAGATCTATCTGCCACCTCTTCACATTAAACTTGGTTTAATGAAAATTTTGTTAAAGCAATGGGTAAAGTCAATTCTGAAGGGTTCCAATACCTTTCAAGGAAATTTTCGAAGGTTACTGCAGCAAAATTGAAGGAAGGAATTTTTGTTGGGCCACAAATAAGGGAGGTTTTGAATGACACTGAATTTGAAAAAGTCCTAAGTCCGCTGGAATTGAAGGCTTGGCTGGCGTTCAAATGGATATGTGAAAACTTTCTTGGAAGCAACAAGTCACCTGCGTATAAGGATGGAGTCAAGAACCTCCTTGATGCCTTCAAAGAAATGGAGTGTCGAATGTCGTTAAAAATTCACTTCCTGCATTCCCACTTAGATTTCTTTCCTGAAAACCTTGGTGCAGTGAGTGACGAGCAAGGAGAGCGCTTCCATCAAGATATTCAGATGATGGAGAAGCGCTACCAAGGATATTGGAATGAAAGCATGATGGCGGACCATTGTTGGATGCTGTATCGTGACAATCCAGGCCAAATTTACAAAAGGAAATCACACTCACAGCGCTTTTAATAAAATAATGTATATATTCTTTATTTATAAGTACATTGAATAAAGTATATGATGTATTTGTTGTTTAGCATTCCTAAGTGTGATCTATACATCCATAAATTTTCTTATAGCAATATCAAAAACTTAAAAATATCAAAACCAATGTATCTATATAACTATACGTGCTAGAAAAAAATAAAACCAGATTCGGAATCAGCGCGAAAAATGCATTAAGAAAAGTGTGATCATGTTTGTGATGAGAAAAAAAAGTTTCATTTTGTTGGCCAGTGTAATCATTATGAACAACATATATATATATATATATATATTTTACCGTTCAAAAGTTTGGAATCACTAAGAATTTTTTCAGTTTTTGAAGGAAATTGGTAATTTTATTCACAAAATTGCCATTAAATTGATCAAAAAGCACGTAAAAGGCATTAGTATTGTTAAAAATTAATGTTAATGTTCGAAATCACGTTTTTATAATTCAATCTGTACATATATTGGTAAGGCCCCATTTTCATCATCCACTGTACCCAGTGGCGGTCCTAGCTTACATGACGCCCTGGGCGAACCTCACCTTCAGCGCCCCCCCCCCCTGTTCGCCAACACACACACATTCGAATCCCCCCAAAATAAAGGACGACAGACATAACTCTTTCACAAAATAACTTTTTATTGGACTAATTGTTGGAACTTCAGAACCAAAACAAAGACTCAAATTTCTGAATTTTACAAATCCTTCATCACGTAAATAGAATAACTCACTTAAGATAATGTAATTATGATACTATGAACAGGAAAAATACAAATTAAATTGCACAACTGCCATAAATAAACTAGAGAATCAAATTTCTAAATTGTACAAATGCTCTATCACATAAATAGAATAAGACACTTAAGAGAGGGTAATTATTATGCTACACTTTGAACAAGAAACAAAATAAATTGCACCACAGCACAACTGCCATCTAAAGCCTGACTCTTCTTACCTTCCTTGATGCAAAGTCATGAATTAAATCATCATATGAAATCTGCTCAGCAATTGTATGATTTATACTGATGATGGCCAGACCGGTAAGGCGTTCCTGTGACATAGTTGACCTCAGGTAGGATTTGATGAGCTTCAGCTTTGAAAAGCTCCTCTCTGCTTCAGCAACAGTGACTGGAAGAGTAAGACCAATTCTGAGAGCAGTCCACAAATTTGGATATATTTCAGAGAGCTCCCTTTCATGGATAAATGTCAGCAGTTCAAGCAAGGATATGGTCTTTGATGGCAAGTCAGGCAAGTTCTTCAGCTCCTGTGCAAGCTCTCTGCCATCCAAGTCAGATTGTCCCTTAAAGTGTAGTGTAGTACTAAGGTTCACACATTGTTCTGTCAGCTCCTCAAATGTGAGATTTTGGAAATGTGTCAGCACTCCAAACTTCTCTCCCACAATTTCCAACGTGGAAAATCTTTCCTGAATGGCTGATGTTGCAGCATCAACCACTGCATTGAAAAATGTCACCTCCAGCTTCTTCAAAGCATCAATCAAGGGCTCATCAGATGCTTCATAGGAGAAGTGCCGCTTTGTGGACCTCAGCCGTTTTTGTTTTAACACAGCCTCCACATTCATTTGTTCACAGATATCTGTGGCTGCCATTTGTGCAGCCACAAAACCTGTTGCCCTGTAATTGCGGAGACCTCTCTCTGTTTTTTTTAGGAGATTTACTGCAACATCAACGTGCATGCTAGGAGACTGCATCTGCTTGCTCACATGCTGAATTTGGCACAACAGGTCATGCCACACCACTGAACAAATGGCGAAGCGGTATGACCCAACCTCCTCTGACAGAGATTGAGCCTCGACCTTTATTACAGAGTCTTTGGTGTGGTCCCTCACCTCGATCAGTGCATCTCTCACTGCAGCTGCCTGATATCTCAGGGGCTCCACACTCTTGATCTTGCTTTCCCACCTTGTATCAGACCACATCTTCAATGTGATGTTCACATGTTTTTTCAAAATGGCCCATCGTTGTGTGGAGGCTGAAAACAAGTTGTAAAGCTTCTGCAAGATGCCAAAGTAACTTGTGGCATCAATAGATCCCTTAGCAGCATCGGCCACAAGCAAATTCAGAGAATGAGCCCCACATGGAACAAACAGAGCTCTGGGATTAATTTCTAGGAGCCTGGATTGAACACCCTTGTTTTTTCCCCTCATGTTGGCCCCGTTATCGTATGATTGTCCTCTACAGTCCATGAAAGGAACTTTTAGCTCCTCCAGTCTCTTCAGAATCAGAGATGCCAAATGTTGACCAGTGGACTCCTCTGCCTCCAAAAACCCCATGAAATGTTCCTTTATATGGGGCTTCCCCTCCAGTGACACAACCCGAATCACAACTGACAACTGTTCAGTGTGGCTGATATCTGGAGTGCAATCTAGAATTATTGAAAAAAACTTTGATTGTTTGATGTCGCTCACCATTGCTGAAATGGTCTTGCTGCTCGACAAATCAATGAGTTCGTTTTGTATGTGGTGGCCGAGGTAGCTGGTGTGACTGGAGGTCCCTTTTTGGACACGGTTAATGTGCTCTTGCATTATAGGATCAAATTGTGCCATCAGTTCAACTTCTTTCAGAAAATTGCCATTTGATGGTGAGAACAATTTTTCTGTATGTCCCCTTAGTGCCAAATTCCTAACTGCCAGAGAATGCACAATAGCAGTGAGACGTGTCAGCACCGCTCTCCATCTCAATTTCTCAGCCTCCAGAAGTGCCATCTCCTGCTTGTCAATGGTCTCCCCCTTTCTCATCCTCACTGCCAGTTCTTTCCAGATTTTCATAGAATTTAGGTGTTCTGAACTGTTGTCATGTGATGTGAGCAATGAGCTTGCATGCTTCCAGTCCGAGAGTCCCAAACTTGTTAAATTTATTTTCCTCTTGGAAAATAATGTACAACAGAAACAGAAAAGGCTGTTGTTTTTTAAGGAATAGACCAACCAACTTCTGGTTATATTTTCCCCACTAACCAATGACTTCCTGAAGTATTGATGGTGGAAACTTCTTCCGTCACTGTCGTTTCTAGGGAATACAAAGTCAGATGGTACTTGACTTGGTCCCTTGGAAACCAGTTGTGTCCGAATTCTCTCAGTCAGAACTGAAGGCCAGCTAGCAGGGTCGGTGGACAGAGACTCATCCTCAGGAGGCGATTCTGCTCCAGGCATTTCTAATAGAAAGAACAAGAGCATTACTCATTAGTATACACACCTAAGTTAGATAACACATTATTCGCAGCACTTTGTTATGGTGGTGGTGTTATGGAATTATGGTGGTGAAACACCACACATACCCAGTAACCCAGACCCAGTGATAATAACATTATAATTTATAACTGTTTGCAAAATGCTTTGCAGGGATGCACACACATACACATACACACACACGCACACACTCACAGACATATGTGCACACAAACTCACCTGAAGAGTCCTGCCGGGGAGAAGTAGAAGCAAATGGGTCTTCATCCTCAGGATCAGACTGCATTTGTGGAGACATATGTGAGGCTGAGGAGGTAGATGGCTCCTCAGCCTCAATAATGGCAGAAGTAGACGGCTTCTCATCCTGGCTAGTGGCAGAGGGTGTTCCAAAATATTTCAAAAGTGCCCCTGCAAATAGTAAAATAGAACATAACAGACCAATGCATGAAGAGGCTAGTACAATTAATTTAACATGTTATTAAGCACAATTTATTAAACTTTTAGAATAGGAAACAAATGAATAATACAACCTCCTTGGTTAATGGCTAATTATATACATAATAGTACACTTCAAATGACTCAGAAAGCTATATCACAAAATAGCAGTGCAATATAGCAGTGAAGAGTAGATGACATAGCTCTATACCTTTATCTTTTGCTCGTTTCTCCTCCTCTTCTTTCCTCTTTTTTCTAAACTGAGCACCTGATAGCTTTGACCTCTTCTTATCCATTTGCGGTTATTTGACAGACCTTAGTGGCTTAGTGTGAAGATTCGTTCTGTAATAAATAATATACATTTCACTATTTAACCAAACCCAGAAAAATAACATTACATATGTTAAAGTATGGGCCTTTATTCCCAATAATATTAATCTGGAAGCATTTTGCATTGTTTAGGTCTTTTATGGGAAGGTTTATGGAAAATGCAATAGATGGTTTTTTATTAATAAAAATAAATTTATTGATCTTTTATTATTTATTTTATTTTATTTTTTATTTTTATTTATTTCTTTATTTATTTATTCTTATTTTTATTTTTATTTTTTTTGCAGGCGCTCATGCCGCCCCTCCACAAATGCCGCCCTGTGCGGCTGCCCATATTGCCCATATGAGGAACCGCCACTGACTGTACCAGTCTAGTAACAGTACATTGTGTTACCTCAGCCTCAAGTAATCTGTATAAATCTAAGTGTGTATATATATATATATATATACAGGGCGTCCCCAAAAAATGTATACACACTTTAAATAATTATAAAGGCAGTGTTTATTAAAATACATTTCATTTTCAAAATGTAATAGAATCTACAGACATTATTTAATTGTTTTGTCAACGCCTGTTTTCAAACTGACGTCCGTTCTGGTCCAGGCACTGCTGATAACGCGAAGCAATGGAATCGCAAACATCACGAAACATTTCTTTTGGTATTTGTGTGCATTCTCGCTCAATGGCTGCTCTCAATTCAGCGACTGTTGCAGGTTTTATAGCGTAGACTTTGTCTTTTAAGTATCCCCATAAAAAAGTCTAGTGGTGTGAGGTCTGGTGAACGCGGAGGGTATTCTACGAAACCCCTTCGTCCAATCCACATCCACATCGTGCCAAGTACCACTCGCAATACTCCACTCTTCGGTCCGGATCATCTTCATTAATAGCATGGAATAATCTTGGAATGTAACTTTTCCATTGACAGCGCTTCAAAATGCGTTGGACAGACGATTCTGAAATTCTTACCTCACGACTCGCTTGCCGCACAGATTTTCTTGGACTTTGGTGATACGTTTCCAGTACTCTTTCTTGCTTTGTGGGGCTTGTCGATGTCCGTGGTCTTCCGGAACGCTTCTTGTGGACATTCTGAACAGTTCCATCGGCTTCAAACTTATCTCTAATTCGAGTGATGGTAAGTCGCGTTGGTGGATCTGTTTGAAACTCCCTCCTAAACTGTCTTTGCACTTCAACTGCGTTTCCACACTTCCAGTAGCATTTTAGAATGAATTTCCTTTGTTCAAAGCTTAGTCTGACTGCCCTTATTAATTCTAATGGGTTTAACTTGGAAAGAAAGAAACATCAATTGGGCTATCAGCTGTTAAAGTGCGTATACATTTTTTTGGGACGCCCTGTATGTATATATATATATATATATATATATATATTATATGTGTGTGTGTGTAAGTGTATTGTCAGATAATGCTTGAAATTAACTATATATTTTCTCTCTTTCAGATGCAAAAGTAGATAATGTATTGACACTTCTTACGTTTAAATTTTGTTTCAATTTAGTTTCAAAAATGGCCAAAAAGAAACAGCTTTCACTAGAAACTCGTCAGTCTATTGTTGTTTTGAGAGATGAAGGCTATTCCATACGTGACATTGCAAAGAAATTGAAGATATTATACAAAGGTGTTCACTACACTCTGGCAAGAAGAGAGAAAACTGGATCTAATCAGGAAAGAAAGAGAAGAGGAAGGCCCAGATGCACAACTACGCAGGAGGATAAGTACATCAGAGTCTCTAGTTTGAGAAACAGATGCCTAACAGGTCCTCAGTTGGCAGCTTCGTTGAACAGTACACGCCAGGCATCGGGTTCATCATCAAAAGTGAAGAGACGACTCAGGGATGCTGCCCTTACAGGCAGAGTTGCAAAGAAAAAACCACTTTTGAAGCCGGCGAACAAACTGAAAAGGTTACAGTGGGCAAAGCATCACAAAAACTGGACATTAGATGATTGGAAGAGAGTATTATGGACGGATGAGTCTAAGTTTGAGGTGTTTTCTCCATCGAGCTTTTGTGGGAACAGCTTGATCGCAAAGTCCGTGAGAAGTGTCCTACAAGTGCCTCACACCTTCGGGAGGTGTTGTAGGAAGCGTGGAATGAAATTTCACCTGAATATCTGGAGAAACTTACAGAAAGAATGCCTAGGGTCTGTAAAGTTGTCATTGATGCACATGGTGGATTCTTTGATGAACGGAAGGTTTGAAGAATGGAACAGTTATTTCAAATAGTATTTGTATTTTGTAACTTCATTAATGTCATTACAGTATTTTTTTGTCATTTTGTGAATAAAAGTTCCGATTTCTTTCAAAAACTGAAAAAGTTCTTAGTGATTCCAAACTTTTGAACGGTAGTATATATATATATATATATATATATATATATATATATATATATATATATATATAATATTTAGGAGAAATCCAATGACAAGGAGAAATGTAAATGCCATGAAAAGTCTTCTTTAATGCGCAACGTTTCGAGCAAATACGCTCATCTTCAGGCTGTATGATAACAATGTGAAATTAGAATCAATAATTGAATGAAAAACCAGACAAAGAAAATTTCTATAACCTATTCATAAAGGCAAACTTTAAAAGACTGAAAAAAGAGGGTTAAATTCTAAGTTATACAGATTTACATTTAAAATTAAGAAGCTATTTTTAAATACATATAGTAAATGTGAAATTAATACACTGGAAAAATTAACAATAGTACACTGGAATAATGAAAACTAACTAACCTTTCACTGCAATTTCCGAGGCTAGACTGATTTAAGTACAAAACGAGAAAAACATAAGATAAGATAAGATAAGATAAGATAAGATAAGATGGTGAGGGCGATTGGGGAAGGGGGGATTATAAGGAATTGGGGAAGGAGGAGGATTATAAAAAGTTTAAAGGGACGGCTGATGAGTCAACATTTAACGTCGGGTCAAAGTTTTAATATAAAGCGATTCCAGAATTCTAAGTGAGTTGGGACAAGTATTACAACCAAGAATTTTAAAATTTTCTAAAGTGACATCAGTTTTACATTTGATACTGTGTTCCCGAATGCTAGAAACTTCTTTAGTTTTTTAAAATTTTACCTGTTCGGCCACTTATTCCCATATGCGAATAAAATCTAGCCCTGAGAGAGCGAACAGTGCTGCCAATGTAATTCCCAAGGAGACACCTAGGGCAGGTACATAAATATACAACACCGCTACGCAACGAGTCAGGGTTCGATCCTTCGCTGAGAAAAAGCTACCTAAAGACGTTTTATTAATAAATATGATGCGGAAATCAGTATGATAAAAAAATTTCCTTAACAACTTTGTAAATTTAAGCTTAAATTCCTTATTCAAAGGACCCATTTCAGGTACCAAGAAATATTTTATATCCTTCGGAACTGTAATACAAGGAAGTTGAGGGCTATAAACATTATTTAAGAAGGATCTAATTAGTTTATCTACATATTGAACAGGAAAACTATTATTGGTAAAGTATGATCTTAGATTATTAAATTCATCATTAAGTAAGGTAAAACTAGAGGTCAAATTATATCCTCTGAACAGGAGAGTTTTAATACAAGACATCTTATAGTTGAAATCAGTAAAACTAAAAAAAATTCATGCCCAAACCAGTGAAAGTGGGTTTCCTGTAAACTGATGTAGTAATAGAATCACCGTTTTTCGAAATTAAAAGATCTAAAAAGGGAAGGGAGCCATTTTTCTCAGTTTCCATTGTATACGTTATATTGGGGTGCAAAGAATTTAGGAAGTTAAAGAATTGTTGCGCTTGTACCGCATTATCAAAGACAGCTATCGAATCATCAACGAAGCGTCGATAGAAAATTGGCTTGAGATGAGTTGGAGATTGACTAAAAATTACACTTTCTAAATGAGTCATAAAAAAATCAGCTGCTAACGGTCCGACAGGTGATCCCATCCCTACACCATCAATTTGTTGGTAAACCTTATTGTTGAAAGTAAAATAGCATTGTTTGAAGACCAATTCTAAAAGTTCTTTAAAATGAGACAATGAAAAACCATGAAAAATATCAACCGAGCTAAAAACCCTATCTAAAATAATGGCAATAGTTTCAGATACAGGTACATTTGTGAAAAGCGACTTTACATCAAAACTGACAAAAAACTTTTTTGAATCGAAGTTCTCACCAAGAAGGTCTTTTTGGAATTCAAACGAGTTATTTTATAGTGTAAGCATTTTTCGCAAAGGGTGACAGGAGACTAACAACAAATTTTGCCAATTGAAAGGTGGGTAAGTTATACGAAGCTAAAATAGGACGGAGAGGTGTTTCAACTTTATGGATTTTAGGCAAACAGTATAATTGAGCCAGATTAGCACCAGATGCGAACAACTGAGAGTAAGTATCGTTTTTTATTATCTTTAAGGACTTTAGTCGTGACAGAAATCTATTAACCTGGTCTTCTAACCTTACAATGACTTTATTGACAGGTTCAAGAATTTGTTTGAATTTAGTAAGATCACTTAGGATTTCATTAGTTTTGTTTATGTAGTCCGATTTATTCAAAATAACCACTCCGTTACCCTTGTCCGGTCTGGTCACGACAATCTCCTGGTTCTTTGCCAAATTCTTAATACACTGCAAATCACTCTTCCTAAATATGAAAGATTGAAATTTAAGATTTCTAAGTTTATGAAAAAATTCTTGAGTTAGATTTGAGAACTGACATTTGAAATTATTGAATTCACCCACATGGGGAACGTTTTTCAAGCCATTAAAAATTTTTTCAAAGTAAAGAAAAAACGAAGGCTTATATATTTGGAACAACGGAAGCTTAAATTGCAAACCAAGTGACAGTAAAAACTTTTCCCGAGGGGAGAGTGTGTAACTAGAAAGATTCGAAATTACCTTATCTGAATTGAAAAAATTTGGTGAATTCATTCCCAAAGCCTTTAACTTACGTTCATGTGTTTCCAAGATGGTAGAGTGAAATTTTTCTAGTTCACGTTGTACAAGAGAAATTATTAATAAATAGTCCAACAACGAAAAGGTATTTTTAAGAGTAGTTATATAATGCCCAAGAGACTTATTATGCGAGTCCGAAATTTTGATTTTATAATTAATTTCATTATTTAATAAATATTCCAGGGACGATTGATAAAATTCAGAGTCATATAGATTGTCACGGTAGAGTTTGAAGTAAACAAATTTCGGGAAAACCCTGCAGGTCCGACACATTTCAAGAAAATAACAGTCCAGTTTTGACTTGAGAAACTTTCGTGAAGTCTTCCAAACATGGCGATAAGCCCTAAGGCCATCTTGTCCATACCTTGAGTATATATAATCATGCGGGTTGCTTCTACAGAGCTTCAATTTAATATTTAGGAGAAATCCAATGAAAAGGAGAAATGTAAATGCCATGAAAAGTCTTCTTTAATGCGCAACGTTTCGAGCAAATACGCTCATCTTCAGGCTGTATGATAACAATGTGAAATTAGAATCAATAATTGAATGAAAAACCAGACAAAGAAAATTTCTATAACCTATTCATAAAGGCAAACTTTAAAACTGAAAAAAGAGGGTTAAATTCTAAGTTATACAGATTTACATTTAAAATTAAGAAGCTATTTTTAAATACATATAGTAAATGTGAAATTAATACACTGGAAAAATTAACAATAGTACACTGGAATAATGAAAACTAACTAACCTTTCACTGCAATTTCCGAGGCTAGACTGATTTAAGTACAAAACGAGAAAAACATAAGATAAGATAAGATAAGATAAGATAAGATAAGATGGTGAGGGCGATTGGGGAAGGGGGGATTATAAGGAATTGGGGAAGGAGGAGGGATTATAAAAAGTTTAAAGGGACGGCTGATGAGTCAACATTTAACGTCGGGGTCAAAGTTTTAATATAAAGCGATTCCAGAATTCTAAGTGAGTTGGGACAAGTATTACAACCAAGAATTTTAAAATTTTCTAAAGTGACATCAGTTTTACATTTGATACTGTGTTCCCGAATGCTAGAAACTTCTTTAGTTTTTTAAATTTTACCTGTTCGGCCACTTATTCCCATATGCGAATAAAATCTAGCCCTGAGAGAGCGAACAGTGCTGCCAATGTAATTCCCAAGGAGACACCTAGGGCAGGTACATAAATATACAACACCGCTACGCAACGAGTCAGGGGTTCGATCCTTCGCTGAGAAAAAGCTACCTAAAGACGTTTTATTAATAAATATGATGCGGAAATCAGTATGATAAAAAATTTCCTTAACAACTTTGTAAATTTAAGCTTAAATTCCTTATTCAAAGGACCCATTTCAGGTACCAAGAAATATTTTATATCCTTCGGAACTGTAATACAAGGAAGTTGAGGGCTATAAACATTATTTAAGAAGGATCTAATTAGTTTATCTACATATTGAACAGGAAAACTATTATTGGTAAAGTATGATCTTAGATTATTAAATTCATCATTAAGTAAGGTAAAACTAGAGGTCAAATTATATCCTCTGAACAGGAGAGTTTTAATACAAGACATCTTATAGTTGAAATCAGTAAAACTAAAAAAATTCATGCCCAAACCAGTGAAAGTGGGTTTCCTGTAAACTGATGTAGTAATAGAATCACCGTTTTTCGAAATTAAAAGATCTAAAAAGGGAAGGGAGCCATTTTTCTCAGTTTCCATTGTATACGTTATATTGGGGTGCAAAGAATTTAGGAAGTTAAAGAATTGTTGCGCTTGTACCGCATTATCAAAGACAGCTATCGAATCATCAACGAAGCGTCGATAGAAAATTGGCTTGAGATGAGTTGGAGATTGACTAAAAATTACACTTTCTAAATGAGTCATAAAAAAATCAGCTGCTAACGGTCCGACAGGTGATCCCATCCCTACACCATCAATTTGTTGGTAAACCTTATTGTTGAAAGTAAAATAGCATTGTTTGAAGACCAATTCTAAAAGTTCTTTAAAATGAGACAATGAAAAACCATGAAAAATATCAACCGAGCTAAAAACCCTATCTAAAATAATGGCAATAGTTTCAGATACAGGTACATTTGTGAAAAGCGACTTTACATCAAAACTGACAAAAAACTTTTTTGAATCGAAGTTCTCACCAAGAAGGTCTTTTTGGAATTCAAACGAGTTATTTATAGTGTAAGCATTTTTCGCAAAGGGTGACAGGAGACTAACAACAAATTTTGCCAATTGAAAGGTGGGTAAGTTATACGAAGCTAAAATAGGACGGAGAGGTGTTTCAACTTTATGGATTTTAGGCAAACAGTATAATTGAGCCAGATTAGCACCAGATGCGAACAACTGAGAGTAAGTATCGTTTTTTATTATCTTTAAGGACTTTAGTCGTGACAGAAATCTATTAACCTGGTCTTCTAACCTTACAATGACTTTATTGACAGGTTCAAGAATTTGTTTGAATTTAGTAAGATCACTTAGGATTTCATTAGTTTTGTTTATGTAGTCCGATTTATTCAAAATAACCACTCCGTTACCCTTGTCCGGTCTGGTCACGACAATCTCCTGGTTCTTTGCCAAATTCTTAATACACTGCAAATCACTCTTCCTAAATATGAAAGATTGAAATTTAAGATTTCTAAGTTTATGAAAAAATTCTTGAGTTAGATTTGAGAACTGACATTTGAAATTATTGAATTCACCCACATGGGGAACGTTTTTCAAGCCATTAAAAATTTTTTCAAAGTAAAGAAAAAACGAAGGCTTATATATTTGGAACAACGGAAGCTTAAATTGCAAACCAAGTGACAGTAAAAACTTTTCCCGAGGGGAGAGTGTGTAACTAGAAAGATTCGAAATTACCTTATCTGAATTGAAAAAATTTGGTGAATTCATTCCCAAAGCCTTTAACTTACGTTCATGTGTTTCCAAGATGGTAGAGTGAAATTTTTCTAGTTCACGTTGTACAAGAAAATTATTAATAAATAGTCCAACAACGAAAAGGTATTTTTAAGAGTAGTTATATAATGCCCAAGAGACTTATTATGCGAGTCCGAAATTTTGATTTTATAATTAATTTCATTATTTAATAAATATTCCAGGGACGATTGATAAAATTCAGAGTCATATAGATTGTCACGGTAGAGTTTGAAGTAAACAAATTTCGGGAAAACCCTGCAGGTCCGACACATTTCAAGAAAATAACAGTCCAGTTTTGACTTGAGAAACTTTCGTGAAGTCTTCCAAACATGGCGATAAGCCCTAAGGCCATCTTGTCCATACCTTGAGTATATATAATCATGCGGGTTGCTTCTACAGAGCTTCAATTTAATATTTAGGAGAAATCCAATGAAAAGGAGAAATGTAAATGCCATGAAAAGTCTTCTTTAATGCGCAACGTTTCGAGCAAATACGCTCATCTTCAGGCTGTATGATAACATGTGAAATTAGAATCAATAATTGAATGAAAAACCAGACAAAGAAAATTTCTATAACCTATTCATAAAGGCAAACTTTAAAAGACTGAAAAAAGAGGGTTAAATTCTAAGTTATACAGATTTACATTTAAAATTAAGAAGCTATTTTTAAATACATATAGTAAATGTGAAATTAATACACTGGAAAAATTAACAATAGTACACTGGAATAATGAAAACTAACTAACCTTTCACTGCAATTTCCGAGGCTAGACTGATTTAAGTACAAAACGAGAAAAACATAAGATAAGATAAGATAAGATGGTGAGGGCGATTGGGGAAGGGGGGATTATAAGGAATTGGGGAAGGAGGAGGGATTATAAAAAGTTTAAAGGGACGGCTGATGAGTCAACATTTAACGTCGGGGTCAAAGTTTTAATATAAAGCGATTCCAGAATTCTAAGTGAGTTGGGACAAGTATTACAACCAAGAATTTTAAAATTTTCTAAAGTGACATCAGTTTTACATTTGATACTGTGTTCCCGAATGCTAGAAACTTCTTTAGTTTTTAAAATTTTACCTGTTCGGCCACTTATTCCCATATGCGAATAAAATCTAGCCCTGAGAGAGCGAACAGTGCTGCCAATGTAATTCCCAAGGAGACACCTAGGGCAGGTACATAAATATACAACACCGCTACGCAACGAGTCAGGGGTTCGATCCTTCGCTGAGAAAAAGCTACCTAAAGACGTTTTATTAATAAATATGATGCGGAAATCAGTATGATAAAAAAATTTCCTTAACAACTTTGTAAATTTAAGCTTAAATTCCTTATTCAAAGGGACCCATTTCAGGTACCAAGAAATATTTTATATCCTTCGGAACTGTAATACAAGGAAGTTGAGGGCTATAAACATTATTTAAGAAGGATCTAATTAGTTTATCTACATATTGAACAGGAAAACTATTATTGGTAAAGTATGATCTTAGATTATTAAATTCATCATTAAGTAAGGTAAAACTAGAGGTCAAATTATATCCTCTGAACAGGAGAGTTTTAATACAAGACATCTTATAGTTGAAATCAGTAAAACTAAAAAAATTCATGCCCAAACCAGTGAAAGTGGGTTTCCTGTAAACTGATGTAGTAATAGAATCACCGTTTTTCGAAATTAAAAGATCTAAAAAGGGAAGGGAGCCATTTTTCTCAGTTTCCATTGTATACGTTATATTGGGGTGCAAAGAATTTAGGAAGTTAAAGAATTGTTGCGCTTGTACCGCATTATCAAAGACAGCTATCGAATCATCAACGAAGCGTCGATAGAAAATTGGCTTGAGATGAGTTGGAGATTGACTAAAAATTACACTTTCTAAATGAGTCATAAAAAAATCAGCTGCTAACGGTACAGGTGATCCCATCCCTACACCATCAATTTGTTGGTAAACCTTATTGTTGAAAGTAAAATAGCATTGTTTGAAGACCAATTCTAAAAGTTCTTAAAATGAGACAATGAAAAACCATGAAAAATATCAACCGAGCTAAAAACCCTATCTAAAATAATGGCAATAGTTTCAGATACAGGTACATTTGTGAAAAGCGACTTTACATCAAAACTGACAAAAAACTTTTTTGAATCGAAGTTCTCACCAAGAAGGTCTTTTTGGAATTCAAACGAGTTATTTATAGTGTAAGCATTTTTCGCAAAGGGTGACAGGAGACTAACAACAAATTTTGCCAATTGAAAGGTGGGTAAGTTATACGAAGCTAAAATAGGACGGAGAGGTGTTTCAACTTTATGGATTTTAGGCAAACAGTATAATTGAGCCAGATTAGCACCAGATGCGAACAACTGAGAGTAAGTATCGTTTTTTATTATCTTTAAGGACTTTAGTCGTGACAGAAATCTATTAACCTGGTCTTCTAACCTTACAATGACTTTATTGACAGGTTCAAGAATTTGTTTGAATTTAGTAAGATCACTTAGGATTTCATTAGTTTTGTTTATGTAGTCCGATTTATTCAAAATAACCACTCCGTTACCCTTGTCCGGTCTGGTCACGACAATCTCCTGGTTCTTTGCCAAATTCTTAATACACTGCAAATCACTCTTCCTAAATATGAAAGATTGAAATTTAAGATTTCTAAGTTTATGAAAAAATTCTTGAGTTAGATTTGAGAACTGACATTTGAAATTATTGAATTCACCCACATGGGGAACGTTTTTCAAGCCATTAAAAAATTTTTCAAAGTAAAGAAAAAACGAAGGCTTATATATTTGGAACAACGGAAGCTTAAATTGCAAACCAAGTGACAGTAAAAACTTTTCCCGAGGGGAGTGTGTGTAACTAGAAAGATTCGAAATTACCTTATCTGAATTGAAAAAATTTGGTGAATTCATTCCCAAAGCCTTTAACTTACGTTCATGTGTTTCCAAGATGGTAGAGTGAAATTTTTCTAGTTCACGTTGTACAAGAGAAATTATTAATAAATAGTCCAACAACGAAAAGGTATTTTTAAGAGTAGTTATATAATGCCCAAGAGACTTATTATGCGAGTCCGAAATTATTGATTCTAATTTCACATTGTTATCATACAGCCTGAAGATGAGCGTATTGCTCGAAACGTTGCGCATTAAAGAAGACTTTTCATGGCATTTACATTTCTCCTTGTCATTGGATTTCTCCTAAATATTAAATTGAAGCTCTGTAGAAGCAACCCGCATGATTATATATACTCAAGGTATGGACAAGATGGCCTTAGGGCTTATCGCCATGTTTGGAAGACTTCACGAAAGTTTCTCAAGTCAAAACTGGACTGTTATTTTCTTGAAATGTGTCGGACCTGCAGGGTTTTCCCGAAATTTGTTTACTTCAAACTCTACCGTGACAATCTATATGACTCTGAATTTTATCAATCGTCCCTGGAATATTTATTAAATAATGAAATTAATTATAAAATCAAAATTTCAGACTCGCATAATAAGTCTCTTGGGCATTATATAACTACTCTTAAAAATACCTTTCGTTGTTGGACTATTTATTAATAATTTCTCTTGTACAACGTGAACTAGAAAAATTTCACTCTACCATCTTGGAAACACATGAACGTAAGTTAAAGGCTTTGGGAATGAATTCACCAAATTTTTTCAATTCAGATAAGGTAATTTCGAATCTTTCTAGTTACACACTCTCCCCTCGGGAAAAGTTTTTACTGTCACTTGGTTTGCAATTTAAGCTTCCGTTGTTCCAAATATATAAGCCTTCGTTTTTTCTTTACTTTGAAAAATTTTTTAATGGCTTGAAAAACGTTCCCCATGTGGGTGAATTCAATAATTTCAAATGTCAGTTCTCAAATTAACTCAAGAATTTTTTCATAAACTTAGAAATCTTAAATTTCAATCTTTCATATTTAGGAAGAGTGATTTGCAGTGTATTAAGAATTTGGCAAAGAACCAGGAGATTGTTGTGACAGACCGGACAAGGGTAACGGAGTGGTTATTTTGAATAAATCGGACTACATAAACAAAACTAATGAAATCCTAAGTGATCTTACTAAATTCAAACAAATTCTGAACCTGTCAATAAAGTCATTGTAAGGTTAGAAGACCAGGTTAATAGATTTCTGTCACGACTAAAGTCCTTAAAGATAATAAAAAATGATACTTACTCTCAGTTGTTCGCATCTGGTGCTAATCTGGCTCAATTATACTGTTGCCTAAAATCCATAAAGTTGAAACACCTCTCCGTCCTATTTTAGCTTCGTATAACTTACCCACCTTTCAATTGGCAAAATTTGTTGTTAGTCTCCTGTCACCCTTTGCGAAAAATGCTTACACTATAAATAACTCGTTTGAATTCCAAAAACACCTTCTTGGTGAGAACTTCGATTCAAAAAAGTTTTTTGTCAGTTTTGATGTAAAGTCGCTTTTCACAAATGTACCTGTATCTGAAACTATTGCCATTATTTTAGATAGGGTTTTTAGCTCGGTTGATATTTTCATGGTTTTTCATTGTCTCATTTTAAGAACTTTTAGAATTGGTCTTCAAACAATGCTATTTTACTTTCAACAATAAGGTTTACCAACAAATTGATGGTGTAGGGATGGGATCACCTGTCGGACCGTTAGCAGCTGATTTTTTTATGACTCATTTAGAAAGTGTAATTTTTAACAATCTCCACTCATCTCAAGCCAATTTTCTATCGACGCTTCGTTGATGATTCGATAGCTGTCTTTGATAATGCTGTACAAGCGCAACAATTCTTTAACTTCCTAAATTCTTTGCACCCCAATATAACGTATACAATGGAAACTGAGAAAAATGGCTCCCTTCCCTTTTTAGATCTTTTAATTTCGAAAAACGGTGATTCTATTACTACATCAGTTTACAGGAAACCCACTTTCACTGGTTTGGGCATGAATTTTTTTAGTTTTACTGATTTCAACTATAAGATGTCTTGTATTAAAACTCTCCAGTTCAGAGGATATAATTTGACCTCTAGTTTTACCTTACTTAATGATGAATTTAATAATCTAAGATCATACTTTACCAATAATAGTTTTCCTGTTCAATATGTAGATAAACTAATTAGATCCTTCTTAAATAATGTTTATAGCCCTCAACTTCCTTGTATTACAGTTCCGAAGGATATAAAATATTTCTTGGTACCTGAAATGGGTCCTTTGAATAAGGAATTTAAGCTTAAATTTACAAAGTTGTTAAGGAAATTTTTTTATCATACTGATTTCCGCATCATATTTATTAATAAAACGTCTTTAGGTAGCTTTTTCTCAGCGAAGGATCGAACCCCTGACTCGTTGCGTAGCGGTGTTGTATATTTATTTACCTGCCCTAGGTGTCTCCTTGGGAATTACATTGGCAGCACTGTTCGCTCTCTCAGGGCTAGATTTTATTCGCATATGGGAATAAGTGGCCGAACAGGTAAAATTTAAAAACTAAAGAAGTTTCTAGCATTCGGGAACACAGTATCAAATGTAAAACTGATGTCACTTTAGAAATTTTAAAATTCTTGGTTGTAATACTTGTCCCAACTCACTTAGAATTCTGGAATCGCTTTATATTAAAACTTTGACCCCGACGGTTAAATGTTGATCATCAGCCGTCCCTTTAAACTTTTTATAATCCCTCCTCCTTCCCCAATTCCTTATAATCCCCCCTTCCCCAATCGCCTCTCACCATCTTATCTTATCTTATCTTATCTTATGTTTTTCTCGTTTTGTACTTAAATCAGTCTAGCTACTCGGAAATTGCAGTGAAAGGTTAGTTAGTTTTCATTATTCCAGTGTACTATTGTTAATTTTTCCAGTGTATTAATTTCACATTTACTATATGTATTTAAAAATAGCTTCTTAATTTTAAATGTAAATCTGTATAACTTAGAATTTAACCCTCTTTTTTCAGTCTTTTAAAGTTTGCCTTTATGAATAGTTATAGAAATTTTCTTTGTCTGGTTTTTCATTCAATTATTGATTCTAATTTCACATTGTTATCATACAGCCTGAAGATGAGCGTATTTGCTCGAAACGTTGCGCATTAAAGAAGACTTTTCATGGCATTTACATTTCTCCTTGTCATTGGATTTCTCCTAAATATTAAATTGAAGCTCTGTAGAAGCAACCCGCATGATTATATATATATATATATATATACAGGGCGTCCCAAAAAAATGTATACACACTTTAAATAATTATAAAGGCAGTGTTTATTAAAATACATTTCATTTTCAAAATGTAATAGAATCTACAGACATTATTTAATTGTTTTGTCAACGCCTGTTTTCAAACTGACGTCCGTTCTGGTCCAGGCACTGCTGATAACGCGAAGCAATGGAATCGCAAACATCACGAAACATTTCGTTTGGTATTTGTGTGCATTCTCGTTCAATGGCTGCTCTCAATTCAGCGACTGTTGCAGGTTTTATAGCGTAGACTTTGTCTTTTAAGTATCCCCATAAAAAAAGTCTAGTGGTGTGAGGTCTGGTGAACGCGGAGGGTATTCTACGAAACCCCTTCGTCCAATCCACATCCACATCGTGCCAAGTACCACTCGCAATACTCCACTCTTCGGTCCGGATCATCTTCATTAATAGCATGAACTAATCTTGGAATGTAACTTTTCCATTGACAGCGCTTCAAAATGCGTTGGACAGACGATTCTGAAATTCTTACCTCACGACTCGCTTGCCGCACAGATTTTCTTGGACTTTGGTGATACGTTTCCAGTACTCTTTCTTGCTTTGTGGGGCTTGTCGATGTCCGTGGTCTTCCGGAACGCTTCTTGTGGACATTCTGAACAGTTCCATCGGCTTCAAACTTATCTCTAATTCGAGTGATGGTAAGTCGCGTTGGTGGATCTGTTTGAAACTCCCTCCTAAACTGTCTTTGCATTTCAACTGCATTTTCACACTTCCAGTAGCATTTTAGAATGAATTTCCTTTGTTCAAAGTTTAGTCTGACTGCCATTATTAATTCTAATGGGTTTAACTTGGAAAGAAAGAAACATCAATTGAGCTATCAGCTGTTAAAGTGTGTATACATTTTTGGGGGACGCCCTGTATATATATACATATATATATATCAGCCCTTTTCAAAAGGCTAAGATGAAAGCGAATACATGCAATTTATATTTCGTAAATTCAAATATCGATATTTTCCTTCATAGACGTATATTTCTCCCATGTAGTTTTCTGTTATTTACATCGCCTCACGTTTCTCGAAAATAGTAGAGAAGTCAGGGCAGCATTTAGGGGGTGGCGCACCGGGCAAATGTCCAAGGCCCCGCGCCCGATGGGCCCCGCAAATTTCAATTGAAAAAATTAAACGTCACGTATTTGCCATTTGCCAGGAGCGCCTTTCGTCCCTGGCGCTGTTGAGTATAGAGCATGAGGTGTTGCAGTCGGTGAGTTTCGAGGACACAATCACGCAGTTTTCCAAACAAAAAGCCAGGAACCGTCCTATGTAATATTCATTACAAATCTACACTCTATCTACAGTACAGTAAGCTGTACATTTTAGCTGTTTATTAAGTGCATTACAACTGTGTAGCTGTTTATTAAGTGCATTACAACTGTGTAGCTGTTTATTAAGTGCATTACAATAACTGTGTAGATGTGTATTAAGTGCATTACAACTGTGTAGCCTACTAGTGTAGCTGTATACACTGTATGTATACATAGTTAAGTTATAGTCTTTAATATCACATTAATAAGCCGAATGGCTTCCGCATGTGTTTTGTGTGTTAAAAAAATATATCTGTTATGTGCATTACAAAATATTGTGATTCATTAACACACTAAAATAATACATCCAGAGAAATAGTTTGCCCAAGGCCCCGCACACTGTAAATGCGCCCCTGAGAGAAGTTCTTATAACTACGCCACTTAAATGATAATTCATGAACTAATTGAGTTTGTGCAAAAAACTTCACTTTTTTTTACGTGAAGGTCAAAATATGAGAATAAAAACCCACTCTAATAGACAGAGTTTATTTCCACGACAGTTTCGACGCCCACTGGCATCCTTCTCGGGTGGATACAGAAACACAAATGAAACAAAACAAGAGGGAAAAAACAGTTCAGGGATCGACCGTTAAGAAATTCACACCTAGGTTGGATTCCATTCTCTCGAGACAGGAGGGGCATTTTCATTAAGTACATTCGCACAAATTTTAAAACTATCTTCCTGTTCTAAACATACAGATTCTATTATTTTTACATAATTATTACATTTATAATTAAATTTATTACATTTAATATTGCATAATTATTAATTACAGAAATTATAATTTATTATTACATTGTTGTTTATTATACAGAAATTATAAACCGAAAAAACGAATGAAAAAAGGCGATTAGGAAATAATCCAGAGACCATTGAGAAATTCGCACCTAGTTAGATATCGTTCTCCCGAAACCAGAAGGGCATTTTATTACAGGGTCAGCTTATAACTACATTTCCACAAATTAAAAATATCTTCTTGTTCTATACATACAGATCCTAATGTTTTGACATAATTACTGCATATATTTATTTCCACATTAATTACTTCCATTATTACATTTACTAAAGCGAGTAAGGAAACATTCCAATCCAGAGACATTTAAGAAATTCACACTTAGGTTCGAACACGTTCCCACGACTCCGTAAGGGATTTATTGACCAAGAATCTCATTGAAGGGTCTAACTTATAAGTACCTTCGCACAAATTAAAATTATCTACTTTTTCTATACACACAGATTCTATTATTTTTCTTTTGACATAATTATTACATTTATAAAGTACCTTACTTGATTCCCAATCTATAGCATGATTATTTTGGCTAGCGTGATAAAAAATGGCATTATTAGTATTACAACTTCTGAAGGCATATTTGTGTTCTTTGATACGGGTTTCAATATTTCTTCCAGTTTCTCCCACGTATACTAAATCACAACTTTTACAGGGAATGCTGTAGACACAGGCTTGTTCCTCTTTTGCAACGTTATTCCTAACCAATTTACTTTTCACGGTAGACGAATTTTGAACGCCAAAGCAAACTTAAATTCTTTCGTCAACGGTTTTACTCTTTCTAAGCCGGCAATGTAAGGCAAACTCACATATTGTTTTTGGTTAACTGAAGGTTCCCGAGGGGCATAAAAAGATTTTCTGGCTTTAAAATACGCCTTTCTGATAAACCACTCAGGATATTTTAAATCCTTAAAAATGTTCCAAATCTTTGAATTTTCCGGATCCAGCAAATGTGGGTTACAAATCCTGAGTGCTCTTAGAAACATGGAAGAAATAATTGAGCTTTTAACCCCTTCATCATGATATGAAAAATAATGAATGTACGAATTACAATGAGTAGGTTTTCTATAGACCGTGAAATTGGGCGTCGAAACTGTCGTGGAAATAAACTCTGTCTATTAGAGTGGGTTTTTATTCTCATAATTGAGTTTGGTATTAAAAGGTCCCACTCAAGTGATCTGTGTGTCTATATACACCCAGATACAGTCTAAGTCACTCTAATGCAACGAATTAAAAAATCAACCACCCTGATTATCCAAGCTATTAGCAATCCTACCGTACTTCTTCTAGGCTATGGAATTTATGATATGAAAACGGCTGGTTGTAGTTTCACACAACTGCGAAAGTGCTGTATTATTTCTCATTATTTTATATATTTCTATCCTTAGTATGTAATTTGTAGTTGTATTATTAATATTAGGTATTTGGATAACGGTCTACCAATAAAACTTATTCATCTTCATTTTTCATACAAAACATTGAAATAAATAAGCAAGTATACCTTAAATTACAAGCTGACACAACAGTTAAAGAAAACGACTAACAAATTTTTCGGTAGTAACTCTGTTATTTGTGTGATTCTTTCCGTATTATCAGCCCCATCTGTAAAATACTTGGTCAAGGGACTAACAACTTCAATACAACTACATTTCGCATCGTCGATAAAGATTGATTTATTTAATCTCGTATTAGCTATGCAATAATGAACTCTTACCTCGAAGCAAAGAAATGTACAAGTTATATATCCAGTCGACCACTAGGACTGTATTTTCAGTTGTCAGCTTCTGTACAAACGGCAATAAAAAGACTTCTTTACAATCACCATATATATACATAATAATGGCATGCTATATATATATATATATATATATATATATATATATATATATATATATATATATGGTAATTATTCGTTTTTTGACCCAGTCTCTTTTTATAATGAGAGCAAACGTTTCTGGTCAATTTGGAGGTGCTCTGCATGAATCTGCCATCCGTTTCCTGTGCAAATGCGTAGTTTTCGAGATATCGTCATCTCGAAAACTACGCATTTGCACAGGAAACGGATGGCAGATTCGTGCAAAACACCTCAAAATCGACCAGAAAAGTTTGCATTCGTGCTAAACACAACACAACCTAACCTAACTTAACCTAACCACCCAAAAAGATTTCCAGTTAACAATGGACTCACTGCCTAGTTTTATAACTTTCTCGGCATAACGTTGTGAAAAATATTTTCGCAAATAAATATTTATGAACCGGAGGTTTTTATTCACCGAGAAGTTGCAATGTTCCAGCCATGTGCCCTTAAAGATAGAAACAGTAAATCCACACTCACGCTTATTTTTTGGATTTTTTTTACGGCACCTTAGTCAGGGGGCTTAATCCAAAAAATCACCCCGATTGTTCCCTTTGTTCCAAAAGTACCATTTTTTTACCAGGGGTAGATATGACCATAAGCATTCATTTTTTTGCGGGAGCCAACATGGGCTCTCCCTGTGGCGGCCATTATGGACGAATCCATGATGGCCGCCATCTGGTCTGTCATTGGGCGATAAAATAACAACCAATCATAGTAGAACAGCAAATAATGACACTTTTTGTATGTTTTTGAGTATAGAGAATCCAGTTCTGATATTTGTTTTTTAATTCAAGATATACGTCAGGTCGTATATATCCACATTTGATATTATTTTATAAGAAATGTACATTTTATGTCAATTGAATCATGATACATAATTATTGCACTTAGATTTGTGGTTGTAACAGCTATATTAACTTTTACATTGGATTTCTACTGACATTTTGTCCACTATTAATCTATTTTTATTATTTTTGCAGGTGTTGGCATACCTGTATTCCTCTGAAGCAAGTCTATGCGGTGGTGGTCTTCTTCACATTCTAGTCTCTTCAGGCCTGCAGATATGAAGATCTCGTTAGTGTGTAGTTAGTAGTGTGTAGTAGAACATTAATACCTCAACATGTCTACTAACATAACTGGAATTAATTGGACACTGTGTTGCCTATGTCAGTCCAGCAAAGACGAGGCATTACAACAGCCAAAAGAACAGGGATATTCATCTCTTGAAAGAGATCTGAAAGATTTTGTGCAGCTCAATGCTGTTCCATCTGGTATCAAGGTTAGTGAGCTCGATGATGGCTCAGGAATTGCAGCAACCCTCCAATCACATGCTGCAGTGTATCATAAAAGTTGTAGGAGTGCATGCAACAGTTACAGGGTAAAGCGGGCACGAGGAAAAGTGGCCACGCAAGATGAATGTGCAGCTGGGATAAGTCCGAAGAAACTCAGATCAAGTTACGGATCACCTCCAGAAACATTATTCTGCATCATATGTCTGGGTGAGGATCAGCATGATCTTCATAGAGCCTTAAGTGACAACATTGATCAAAATCTGAAGAATTGGGAAAAAACAACTAACAACTGGCATTTATATGGGCGCTTGACTGCAGGTTCTGATGCACATGCAATGGATGCATGTTATCATGTACAATGCTATTGGCGGCTTCGTGATGGAGCTCGTGCAGTTGAACGTCGATCTTCAAGTGAACCCAAGCCTCCCCCATTTGATCCCATGGTCATAGCACAGTTAGTGGCATTTGTGGATGACTCTCAGTCTGAGGTCCACAAGTTGTCTGACTTACGGGAAATGTACAAGATAATGATGTCAGATCTAGGACATCCCTGTTCTGGTAGAGAACCTCATGCAACAAGATTCAAAGACCATCTGCTTGAGCATCTTCCTGAGTGGGCTTCCTATGCACAGGGGAGAGATGTATTCATTAGCCACAAGGCAAAAGTGGGTGCTGTGCTAGAACAAAGCTATCATTCCTCACAAATCAATCAAGATGAAGCTGTGTTATTGATACGTGCTGCTATGGTACTACGAAAGCGAATCCTTCAGAAACAAGAGCCATTTAATGGTTCATTCTCTCCACAATGCCTGACGTCCCCCATAGAAGAAACACTGTTAGGTTTCATCAATGTTGTCCTACAGGGTCCTAAAGGTAATATCGATAAACATAGTAGAGAGCAATCCAACAGTGATGCTGAACTAGGCACAAGGGCGAAGATTGCGTGCACACTGTGCCAACTGCTGATATTCAACACAGTAAAATATGCATCTTCATCAGACAGCACCCAAATCCGTCACAATAGGGATCGTGAAACGCCATTCCCACTTTACCATGGTATTAAACTGCATGGAGATGCCAGATTCAAGCACCAGATAGAGAATGCCCATCACCTTGGGCTCTCTGTCTCATATGACCGTGTGATGGAAGTCAAAACACAGGTAGCTCCTGAAATGACACACATTGAGAGGTTTGTTGTGCTCATGTACAGTAAAACATGTGGACAAGCATCTGTAAACGTAGCCAGGCACCATCTGTTTTCTAGTGGCAGTCGATCATTGGACAGCATACCACCTACCAAAGCTGCCCTCTTCCAGCATATCAAGAGGTCATTGTTGCAGGCAAGTTTTGTGTGGAAGCAGTCAACCACATGCCATCAGACACTCCCTGCTTTTGATAAATGGGGATGGGAATATGACAAGCGCAGCAACCAATGGCTCCCTTTCTGGACAACTCTCGCTGATGCCAGTAAGGCATGTGCTCTTCTCCTTCATTGCGGATGCACTAAAGCCTGCAGAGGGAATTGCAAATGCAGTAGTGCTGGAATTCGATGTACTACACTCTGCAAGTGTGAGGGTGGCTGCCTGAACAATGACGACTATTAATCAGTGAACAGCCATCTATTGGATAGACATTATCATGAGATGCAGTACTGTGAGTAAAAGGAATAAAGAAGATTGTACTTGCGTATATACTAAAGTTTAATAGCAAAAGATGTTGATGCTGACTCTTATTTTTTATCAAGTTAACTATGTAACCTGTACTAGTATTGGTACTCAAGTGGATGTCATTTTGGACAGCGGCCATTTTGATTTGGCCAATATGGCCGCCACAGTGGGAGCCCAGCTTGGCTCCCGCAAACATTCAAATTAGTATGGTCATAGCTACCTGTGGTCCAAAAATGGCACTTTTGGAATGATTTGAACAATTATATGATTAAGCCCCCTGACTACCTAAACACCTTCGAGTCTTGTCTTAAAATACAGGCAGTATTACATTTAGGGCAAATCACGGATGTCGGAATTATGCCGTGATTGGAAAAAACATCTAAACTTTTATCTTCATCGAGGCCAACAAGGCGGATTAGGTCTTCAAAATAAAGTTCACAAGATTGACACGTCATAACAGTAGAACGAAAATCACCACACTAACAAAAAACAGAAAGAAGTAGGCAAAAACAAGAAAAAGTAGCAAAAAAAAGCCAAGAAAAATCTCCAAAAAAGTCCAAAAAAGGTAGCCAAAATAAACAAACCAACCGAAATTTATATACATACATATTAGAAAGTAGAAAATATTTTTTTTTAAAAAGTACATTTTATACAAATTTGCACAAGATAATATATATATTTTCTTATTCAGTTTTGATTGGTTATTCAATATATATTGCTGTTATAGCTGGGTGTGACTGGGTCAAAAAACGAATATTAACCATATATATATATATATATATATATATATATATATATATAAGCACACCGGACAAAAAATTAGTCACCCCTCTCAGAATGTACCTAATAACGTGTGACGGCGCCTCTGGCCTTGATAACCGCACGAATCCGGCGAGTTTAGTATGCGGAGGTACGCCTGCTGGTTCAAATTCATCGTCACTGGAACGAGAGGGCCCATTTCGTGGTACGAAAAACATCCCCAGAACATCACGGAACCACCTCCAGCCTGAACAACACCTTCGACGCATTCAGGATTAAAGGCTTCATTGGACCTGCGATGTACTCGTCGCCTCCCATCATTGGAGAACAAACAAAAACGGGACTCATCGGACCAAATTACACGTTTCCAATCTGCCGCAGTCCAGTTTTTGTGCCTCTGAGCCCATTTATAACGTGCCAATTTGTGACTTGCTGTTAACAGCGGCCTCTTCCATGGTACCCTGCTCCAGATGTCCATCGCATGCAGTTCTCGTCGCAATGTCCGTTCGGAAATTGGTCGCTGGAGAACCTCATTGGTTTCTTGGAGCAATTGTTCTCTGGTTTGAAAACGATTTGCAGTTACTAGACGAGAAACATGGCGGCGGCCCCTATTGTCGAGAATTGTTTTCCGGCCACAGTTACGCCGCCGATTGTCAGTTGATTGCGAACTACACCACTCTTTGTAAACTCGCTGGACAGTACGCGTTGACACACCAACAAATTGGGCTACTTCAGACATTTTGTGTCCGTGGGCTCTGCCAAACACGATGGCTCCTTTTTGCCACTGAGTAACGTCTGCCTCACGACCCATTTTGCAGACTATATCCCACACACACTTTGTTCTTCACCACCTCACGAAACAGATCTGATCCTGTGTGCTACGTCACCGCTACTTGTCACTTACCAATGCTACATCAGCGCCCTCTGTGTGACCTTGAACTTCCTACTATCGGTGCTATTAGGGGTGACTAATTTTTTGTCCGGTGTGCTTATATATATATATATATATATATATATATATATAATCATGCGGGTTGCTTCTACAGAGCTTCAATTTAATATTTAGGAGAAATCCAATGACAAGGAGAAATGTAAATGCCATGAAAAGTCTTCTTTAATGCGCAACGTTTCGAGCAAATACGCTCATCTTCAGGCTGTATGATAACAATGTGAAATGAAAATCAATAATTGAATGAAAAACAAGACAAAGAAAATTTCTATAACCTATTCATAAAGGCAAACTTTAAAAGACTGAAAAAAGAGGGTTAAATTCTAAGTTATACAGATTTACATTTAAAATTAAGAAGCTATTTTTAAATACATATAGTAAATGTGAAATTAATACACTGGAAAAATTAACAATAGTACACTGGAATAATGAAACTAACTAACCTTTCACTGCAATTTCCGAGGCTAGACTGATTTAAGCAAAGGCAAAACGAGAAAACATAAGATAAGATAAGATAAGATAAGATAAGATGGTGAGGGCGATTGGGGAAGGGGGGATTATAAGGAATTGGGGAAGGAGGAGGGATTATAAAAAGTTTAAAGGGACAGCTGATGAGTCAACATTTAGCGTAGGGGTCAAAGTTTTAATGTAAAGCGATTCCAAAATTCTAAGTGAGTTGGGACAAGTATTACAACCAAGAATTTTAAAATTGTCTAAAGTGACATCAGTTTTACATTTTATACTGTGTTCCCGAATACTAGAAACTTCTTTAGTTTTTAAAATTTTACCTGTTCGGCCACTTATTCCCATATGCGAATAAAATCTAGCCCTGAGAGAGCGAACAGTGCTGCCAATGTAATTCCCAAGGAGACACCTAGGGCAGGTAAATAAATATACAACACCGCTACGCAACGAGTCAGGGGTTCGATCCTTCGCTGAGAAAAAGCTACCTAAAGACGTTTTATTAATAAATATGATGCGGAAATCAGTATGATAAAAAAATTTCCTTAACAACTTTGTAAATTTAAGCTTAAATTCCTTATTAAAAGGACCCATTTCACTGGTTTGGGCATGAATTTTTTTAGTTTTACTGATTTCAACTATAAGATGTCTTGTATTAAAACTCTCCTGTTCAGAGGATATAATTTGACCTCTAGTTTTACCTTACTTAATGATGAATTTAATAATCTAAGATCATACTTTACCAATAATAGTTTTCCTGTTCAATATGTAGATAAACTAATTAGATCCTTCTTAAATAATGTTTATAGCCCTCAACTTCCTTGTATTACAGTGCCGAAGGATATAAAATATTTCTTGGTACCTGAAATGGGTCCTTTGAATAAGGAATTTAAGCTTAAATTTACAAAGTTGTTAAGGAAATTTTTTTATCATACTGATTTCCGCATCATATTTATTAATAAAACGTCTTTAGGTAGCTTTTTCTCAGCGAAGGATCGAACCCCTGACTCGTTGCGTAGCGGTGTTGTATATTTATTTACCTGCCCTAGGTGTCTCCTTGGGAATTACATTGGCAGCACTGTTCGCTCTCTCAGGGCTAGATTTTATTCGCATATGGGAATAAGTGGCCGAACAGGTAAAATTTTAAAAACTAAAGAAGTTTCTAGTATTCGGGAACACAGTATAAAATGTAAAACTGATGTCACTTTAGACAATTTTAAAATTCTTGGTTGTAATACTTGTCCCAACTCACTTAGAATTTTGGAATCGCTTTACATTAAAACTTTGACCCCTACGCTAAATGTTGACTCATCAGCTGTCCCTTTAAACTTTTTATAATCCCTCCTCCTTCCCCAATTCCTTATAATCCCCCTTCCCCAATCGCCCTCACCATCTTATCTTATCTTATCTTATCTTATCTTATGTTTTCTCGTTTTGCCTTTGCTTAAATCAGTCTAGCCTCGGAAATTGCAGTGAAAGGTTAGTTAGTTTCATTATTCCAGTGTACTATTGTTAATTTTTCCAGTGTATTAATTTCACATTTACTATATGTATTTAAAAATAGCTTCTTAATTTTAAATGTAAATCTGTATAACTTAGAATTTAACCTCTTTTTTCAGTCTTTTAAAGTTTGCCTTTATGAATAGGTTATAGAAATTTTCTTTGTCTTGTTTTTCATTCAATTATTGATTTTCATTTCACATTGTTATCATACAGCCTGAAGATGAGCGTATTTGCTCGAAACGTTGCGCATTAAAGAAGACTTTTCATGGCATTTACATTTCTCCTTGTCATTGGATTTCTCCTAAATATATATATATATATATATATATATATATATATATATATATATATATATATATATATTTTAAGTATAACAATATTAAAAACTCATCAATAAATATATTCTCTTTTAACTCATCTAAAAGAATCTGCAAATTTTTATAATCTATTTAATGTTTAAAATCAAATTGTTAAAGACAGGGTTAGACGCCAATAACTAACGCATACAGATTCAGCTAAGACATAATAGAAAATTAAATCAAGAGGGCCTGAAATCGAACCTTCAACCTCTTAACCATGATCAAACAATTTTCTAAGAGAATTTGATCAACAACGAAAGACGACTTCTCCCTTTAGGTCTATATTTTAAGTTACCAAACTTTAAGATAAAAATTATTTTAAACACTTTTTATCATTTGAAAAACTTTTTCATAGTTTAAAACGAATCCTAATAGCTGACGATACCAAATTTTCCCATTAGACCTCGCCTTTCTGCCTACGTCACCCATAAACACTTTTATAAATTTAAAATTCATAAAGTTTTTTCCCCCTAATCAATAATAAGATATCGCTTGCCTAAAAGAATCATTCAGGAAATGACTCCATCATAATTTCACGTCCTGACAAAAGCAAAGATACCATTCTTCTTAACAAATCAGATGATGATAATAAGTTGAATAAAGCCCTCAACGACTCCGTCAAATTCAAAAAGATTAATGACAAGCCTCTAGCACTTTCTTTAAACTTGAAGACAAAATCAACCGTTTCCTCAAAATTTATATGATCAAAATAAAATTTCGGAGGATGATTACGACCAAATACACTCTATCGTCACCTCTCCAGACACTCTTTATGGCCACCCTAAAATACACATACCAAATTTACTCATTAGGCCTATCCTTTTTTGCCTACATCACCCATAATTTCCACCTAGCAAAATTCCTAATTCCCCCAAATCCACCCTAAACCCTAATGTAGAATCAATATTCCATCCCCATTTCCTACGAATTCGTCAAAGAAATACTGACGTTGAACAATTCAAACAATCTCCATATGCACAGCTTTGACAGAGTATTCCTCTACAACAACGTGCCAATTAGAGAAGCCATCGACATCTGCAACAACAATTTATTTTCCATAACGAATCAAGAATTTACCAAACTGCTAACCCTTGCCACTTCAGACACCTACTTCTTTTCAACTTTACCAACAAACCTATTCAATAGTCAGGGGATCACCCTAAGAGCCACACTAGCTAACATCATTCTCTGTTATCACGAAAATAATGGCTACTCCATTACCCCACCCATTACAAACACACTTATATAAAAGATATGTCGATGACACCTTTCTACTCTTTCACACTGCTAACCACGACCCCTTTTTATTAACTATCTCAATTCCCAGCATCAAATCATCAAATTCACTAAGAAAACGAACCTAACAACACCTTACCCTTTTTAGATATAACAATAACATATATCCATATATCGAAAACCTACATATACAGACCTAGATACAAACTACTTAAGTCACCCCCTTACTATATAAAATTAACAACATTAAAATCTTAATCCATCGTACTTATCAACTTTGTTGCTCCGACTTATCCTTCCACTACGAAATAGAATTCGTTCACAGTTTCTGTACTAACAATTCTTCCCCAAAACATTTACTACATTCTCTAACTAGAAATTTTCTCAACAACATTTATCAGCCCCTCTTAAAGGCCCCACTGTTAAAAATGATATACACTACTTTTCTTCGCCCTACTACGACTATATTAGTTACAAAACTAGCAAAGGTCGGCGCTACGCGCCGATTTTGCTAGATCTGCGGTGCTTCGGCTGAATTGTGGGCCTACGACGTATTTTATTTTGAACATCAGTAGTCCTTTATCTGGATATCATTCCTATTCCTCTCACCTTGGGCCTCAGTAATTGGGGTGCCTGCGGCCTTCCAGTTACTGGCAAACCAATTATTCATTCAATAAAACTACAGAAAAGAACGCAGCCATGAAAATCTAAAGCTTCACAAATCTTAATACAATGAGCTCGGATTTGAAGCCTAAGATTTTCATGACTGCGTTCATTTCTATAGTTTTATTGACCAAATAACTGAATCGACAATAATTGGGGGCCCTGCGGCCCGCCAAATCATAGTTTTCATTGTTTCGAGTGCATCAATAATATTGTTATAGTGTTCCATTAGTTGTGATAAGCATGATCTTCCTGACCGGAATCGATGTTGGTTATCATTTTTTTTTGAGTTTCCCCATTAACCCCACCCTCTCCCCATTACCCCACCCCTCTCCCCAATACCCCCTCCCCACACCCCTCTCCCCCATTTACCCCCACCCTTCCCCCATTACCCCCAAGGGGGGAAGGGGGCTGGCACCTTGCAAAGGATTTACTTTAATTTTTTTTTGAAGGGGGCTGGCACCTTGCAAAGGATTTACTTTAATTTTTTTTTGGTTACATATATATATCGCATCTATTTTTCTGAGTTTCCCCATTAACCCCACCCCCTCCCCCATTACCCCACCCCTCCCCGATTTTGCTAGATCTGCGGTGCTTCGGCTGAATTGTGGGCCTACGGCGTATTTTATTTTGAACATCAGTAGCCCTTTATCTGGATATTATTCCTATTCCTCTCACCTTGGGCCTCAGTAATTGGGGTGCCTGCGGCCTTCCAGTTACTGGCAAACCAATTATTTATTCAATAAAACTACAGAAAAGAACGCAGCCATGAAAATCTAAAGCTTCACAAATCTTAATACAATGAGCTCGGATTTGAAGCCTAAGATTTTCATGACTGCGTTCATTTCTATAGTTTTATTGACCAAATAACTGAACCGACAGTAATTGGGGGCCCTGCGGCCCGCCAAATCATAGTTTCATTGTTTCGAGTGCATCAATAATATTGTTATAGTGTTCCATTAGTTGTGATAAGCATGATCTTCCTGACCGGAATCGATGTTGGTTATCATTTTTTTTTCTGAGTTTCCCATTAACCCCACCCCCTCCCCCATTACCCCACCCCTCTCCCCCATTTACCCCACCAATTTTTTCTGAGTTTCCCCATTAACCCCACCCCCTCCCCATTACCCCACCCCTCTCCCCCAATACCCCTCCCCCACCCCTCTCCCCCTTTACCCCCACCCTTCCCCCATTACCCCCAAGGGGGGAAGGGGGCTGGCACCTTGCAAAGGATTCACTTTAATTTTTTTTTGGTTACATATATATCGCATCTATTTTTCTGAGTTTCCCCATTAACCCCACCCCTCCCCCATTACCCCACCCCTCTCCCCAATACCCCCCCCCACCCCTCTCCCCCATTTACCCCCACCCTTCCCCCATTACCCCCAAGGGGGGAAGGGGGCTGGCACCTTGCAAAGGATTCACTTTAATTTTTTTTTGGTTACATATATATATCGCATCTATTTTTCTGAGTTTCTCCATTAACCCCACCCCCTCCCCCATTACCCCACCCCTCCCCCATTTTGTGCCAAAATTATGATTCAAAATGAAGAAATGGGAAGAACTGTACCCCTAAAAGAGGGGGGGCAGGATTTATGTTCGGGAATTTTTTTTAGCATGGGCACTGCGCAATAAAAAGACGCATCGAATGGTGAAAACCGCATTGTTCTACACCAATTGTAGCGACCTGTAGGTTTGCGCAAAAAAACTGTTACATATACTATATACTGTATATATAAGGCTTCATTTCTGAAATAGTATATTAGATACAATCAGAACTTCGCCACCTACTCAACCCACTTTACCCTCAATTTAGTCATCAATTTGTAGCCACCAATAATAACAGCATTAACTCGTATCTCAACCATAAACAAAAAAACCAGCCCCTTGTTCATCAATATCTGCTGTTTCATTGATACTCACTGCAATACGAGCTATATTGGCAGCACCATTCACCAACATCAAACAAGTGTGGACGAACATCGTGTCATTTCTACCCAACGAAATCATCAATAAAAGATCTTGACACCTCCACAATCACACACTGCTCCCACCAATTTCAAAATTATCAATTCAGCATACCAGTCAAACGACCTCAGCACCCTCAAATCCCTATACATCCTTAGTACAAGACCCTGGGGTTAATAAATCAGTGGATTGGTGCACCATTAAACATAATCAATCAATCAATCAGTACAAAACCTACTTTCGACGACTGCAGTTCTTACCTCTATACATTTTATATAATTTTAACTTTAAATTATTATCATAGGATTGTACAAATATTTTGGTATAAAATCTCTTACTATATTTGTACACTTTTTATGTTTTTACTTCTTAGCAATGATGATGAAAATCGAATTTCCGAAATGTCTGACTAATAAACATGTATCATCTTCTAATCCTCCTATTCCTTACTATATATATATATATATATATATATATATATATATATATATATATATATATATATATATGTGTGTGTGTGTGTGTGTGTGTGTGTACTTAAAAACTTAATTATTGGACTAAGATAGACTATTGCATTACCGAAAACCTAGGCCAGTTTACATAGACATCGCAATCCTAGCCTACTGAAGGGGATTTACAACCTTTGATAGGCTTAAGACCTCGTGAACTTTAATACCCATGTGTATGAAAAAATTAGTTTTACCCTATTAAAGACAGATTATACATTCTAAGATAAGTTTTCAATCCAGCATGATCTAAGGCCACTGGCCCTATTCAATAATTAGTATCTAAACCATCTGTAGATACTTTAATCTAAACAAAAGACTATGCGTAGATTATATTCGCAATACAAAACTATAGCTCTAAACTGAGCCCTTAATAATTTAATTAGTGGGGTAGACCTATTTTGTACAGCTTCAAAATTATGAAGAACATTTTTGAAGGACTGTAATCCAATCATAGCCTTAGACTCAAATATTATACAGTGGCCAGAAACCCTGAAAGTTGCCTTACCTATAGAATCGAATGCTGATGATAGTTGAATAAATAACTAAATGTGTGTGTGTGGTAAAATTTGTTAACATCTACTTCTTATTTTCTCAACTGACTTTGTGAAAGTGTTTGTTCCACTCTCTGGACCCGTGAATAGAAACCTTTCATGTCAACATCTGTCGTCACGAGTATATGAATTATTGTCCAGCAAGAAAGTCTTTCATCTATTGAAGATATCAAAAGTTATACGCCTTGCGGCATGTGTATTGTAATAATAATGATGAGGATTTTATATACCTATAATCTATAATTATTTTAGGCTTCAATTCAATTTATTTTCTGGTGTATTAACAAATGAAACTCAGAAAACGCAGATTTGCCATGCCTAGCTACAGAATGTTGACAGCAATAGTATGATTCCTTATATATATATATATATATATATTAGTGATGTAGCGGATGTCATTTTTTTCACATCCGCGGATGCGGATGCGGATGAGGATGTTTGATTTCAACATCCGCGGATGCGGGTGCGGATGCGGATGTCTACATTTTCGTTATTTTTTAGGATATATTCGAGATTTGTTGTGTTTAACGTATATAATAAGTTATTATATAGAGAGAGCTGTAGCTATAATGTAGTATAATTGATTAATTGTACAATAATTGCTGTACTTTTCTCTGAACATATAAAATAATATCAAGCATCTAACTAATATAGAAATCAATTAGTGAATTCGTCTGCAAATAAATTCGTTATATTTTGTTGAGTTTCAGCCACAATTAGAAACCATAATTGTTACCAGGATGCGGAACGTGAACCCAACTCAAATGCACCCCACCGTCCTCTTTCCCCAACCTCCACCCTTATAGAAAGAGATCTTTAATTAGCTTGATAACTATTTATATTAAGTTTAAAGTTTTATTAGGCATATTTATAAATGAGTAATTAAAATAAAGTAAACTAAGATGTTCATCGTTTAATGTTCAAACTTAATTATAGGAAGGTTATGCTTAAGGAACATTAATTTTTCTGCCTTTTCTGCTGCCAGTCTGTTTCTCTTTTCATCATATATTAATCCAGCACTGCTAAATAATCTCTCGCTTGGTACGTTTGTTGGAGGACAGGCTAAATGTTTCCTTGCAAGTTTACTCAAGTATGGATAGATATTCTGCGTATTTTTCCACCAACTAATAGGATTGTCACATGCAACCAGGCGTTTTTCTTGGTGATAGCTCTCGATCATTTTTACTACATCTTTTGACATCGCGTAGGTCTCGTCATTGCTGCTTAACTCAAGAAACTGAGAGACAGATTCTGTGATAGATTTGCTTGTTGAAGGTGTTGGTTCTGTCACTGAAACTTTTATTCTTTTGGTGGGTGGCGAAGCGACAGATTCAAGAGATTGAAGCTCTTCAACTGCTTTGCCAAGTGATGATTTAACTCGTTCTAATGTACTAGGTGAAAATAACTTAGCTTTGTAACGTGGATCTAAGTAGGTTGCAAGAGAGTAACTTCATACAAGAACAGCCTCTCGTCTTGTCGCTTGCATCACTTTTGCGCACAATGAACTAGTTCTATTAATATAGTAGAATTTGATAATTTCCGCCTATTAATGACGTTTTATCTCAACGGTCCACATCCGCACGACATCCGCAGTCCAAAGTGCGGATGCGGATGCGAGAAAATATGCGGATGTTATGCGGATGTGACCTACATCACTAATATATATATATATATATATATATATATATATATATATATATATATATATATATATATATATATATATATATAGTAAGGAATAGGAGGATTACAAAGTGATACATGTTTATTAGTCAGACATTTCGGAAATTCGATTTCCATCATCATTGCTAAGAAGTAAAAAAATAAAAAGTGTACAAATATAGTAAGAGATTTTATACCAAAATATTTGTACAGTCCTATGATAATAATTTAAAGTTAAAATTATATAAAATGTATAGAGGTAAGAACTGTAGTCGTCGAACGTAGGTTTTGTACTGATTGATTGATTGATTATGCTTAATGGTGCACCAATCCAGTGTGTTATTAACCCCAGGATCTTGTACTAAGGATGTATATGGATTTGAGGGTGCTGAGGTCATTTGATTGGTATGCTGAATTGATAATTTTGAAATTGGTGGGAGCAGTGGGTGATTGTGGAAGTGTCAAGATCTCTTATTGATGATTTCGTTGGGTAGAAATGACCGTGACCCGACAATTCAGCGCAGGACAATTCAGCGCAAAGACAATTCAGCGCAAAGACAATTCAGCGCAAGACAATTCAGCGCAAGACAATTCAGCGCGAAAATACCAACAAAGAAGAAGAAAGAACAAATCCAGAGGGAAGAGAGGCTTGCAACTGTTAGGTTAGGTTAGGTTTCTAGTTTTTGAAATAAAATCTTAATTTTAACAATTCTAACAAATTTTGTTTTTTTAAATAAAATTTTAATAATTATACTCCTTTGAATTTTATCTCCGATTTGTCACTCCTTCGTTATACTCCTTCGTTACGGTATTTATGTCACTCCTTTGTTATGTCACTCCTTTGAAATGTCACTCCTTTGAAATGTCACTCCTTCGATACAGACCCAATTTAGCATATATATAAATATACAAATTTTTCTCTTTTTTTATTTATTGCGATTTATTTTTATTATTTTTAACTAAACTTTTAACTGTACTGACTTGCGCTGAATTGTCGGCGCTGAATTGTCGGCGCTGAATTGTCGGCGCTGAATTGTCTTGCGCTGAATTGTCTTTGCGCTGAATTGTCTTTGCGCTGAATTGTCGGCGCTGAATTGTCGGCGCTGAATTGTCGGTACTCCAGAAATGACACGATGTTCGTCCACTCTTGTTTGATGTTGGCGAATGGTGCTGCCAATATAGCTCGTATTCAGTGGCGGTTCCTCATATGGGCAATATGGGCAGCCGCACAGGGCGGCATTTGTGGAGGGGCGGCATGAGCGCCTGCAAAAAAAATAAAAATAAAAATAAGAATAAATAAATAAAGAAATAAATAAAAATAAAAAATAAAATAAAATAAATAATAAAAGATCAATAAATATTTTTATTAATAAAAAACCATCTATTGCATTTTCCATAAACCTTCCCATAAAAGACCTAAACAATGCAAAATGCTTCCAGATTAATATTGGGAATAAAGGCCCATACTTTAACATATGTAATGTTATTTTTCTGGGTTTGATTAAATAGTGAAATGTATATTATTTATTACAGAACGAATCTTCACACTAAGCCACTAAGGTCTGTCAAATAACCGCAAATGGATAAGAAGAGGTCAAAGCTATCAGGTGCTCAGTTTAGAAAAAAGAGGAAAGAAGAAGAGGAGAAACGAGCAAAAGATAAAGGTATAGAGCTATGTCATCTGACTTGGATGGCAGAGAGCTTGCACAGGAGCTGAAGAACTTGCCTGACTTGCCATCAAAGACCATATCCTTGCTTGAACTGCTGACATTTATCCATGAAAGGGAGCTCTCTGAAATATATCCAAATTTGTGGACTGCTCTCAGAATTGGTCTTACTCTTCCAGTCACTGTTGCTGAAGCAGAGAGGAGCTTTTCAAAGCTGAAGCTCATCAAATCCTACCTGAGGTCAACTATGTCACAGGAACGCTTTACCGGTCTGGCCATCATCAGTATAAATCATACAATTGCTGAGCAGATTTCATATGATGATTTAATTCATGACTTTGCATCAAGGAAGGTAAGAAGAGTCAGGCTTTAGATGGCAGTTGTGCTGTGGTGCAATTTATTTTGTTTCTTGTTCAAAGTGTAGCATAATAATTACCCTCTCTTAAGTGTCTTATTCTATTTATGTGATAGAGCATTTGTACAATTTAGAAATTTGATTCTCTAGTTTATTTATGGCAGTTGTGCAATTTAATTTGTATTTTTCCTGTTCATAGTATCATAATTACATTCTCTTAAGTGAGTTATTCTATTTACGTGATGAAGGATTTGTAAAATTCAGAAATTTGAGTCTTTGTTTTGGTTCTGAAGTTCCAACAATTAGTCCAATAAAAAGTTATTTTGTGAAAGAGTTATGTCTGTCCTTTATTTTGGGGGGATTCGAATGTGTGTGTGTTGGCGAACAGGGGGGGGGGGCGCTGAAGGTGAGGTTCGCCCAGGGCGTCATGTAAGCTAGGACCGCCACTGCTCGTATTGCAGTAAGTACCAATGAAACAGCAGATATTGATGAACAAGGGGCTGGTTTTTTTTGTTTATGGTTGAGATACGAGTTAATACTATTATTATTGGTGGCTACAAATTGATGACTAAATTGAGGGTAAAGTGGGTTGAGTAGGTTGCGAAGTTATAATTGTATTTTGTAACTAATATAGTCGTAGTAGGGCGAAGAACCGGTCACGATCGGGATGAAATCTTTGATCGGACGGCCGAACACACACATAGCGGGAGACAGCTTGGTATTTTTGTCAGGCGTGTTGCGGTATTGTAGCATGACTCGCTGAAAAGCGCCTGTATCGAGCTCACCGTTCAGTCCTGTGTTATCTGTGATCAGTCGTTTTGCTGTTTTCACGCCAACTTCGGCTCTGCAGTTTGAATGTGGAAAAGCTACCGAAGCCAGACGGTGGTGTACGCCCCAGTTCCCCATGAAGTGACGAGTAGCCGTGGATGTGAACTCAGGGCCGCCGTCAGATGACAGTTCGTCGCAGATGCCATAAGTCACGAACATCCTACGCAGGCTGTTGATGAGGTCTCTGGCGCCATCCGTGGTCCTCTCCACAATCGGCCAGTTTGAGTACCTGTCGACGATCACCAGGTAGTTGGTACCTTTATAGTGGAAATAATTGGCTCAGATGCACTGGAAAGGGTAGACGGGGGACACCGGAGGAATTGGAGGAGCACTGGGCTGCGAAAGTGCCATACGGTTGCAATGGTTGCAACTGTTCCTGAGGGTAGTGATAGCAGGGGTGATGCCGGGCCAGAACACGGACACCTCAGCCCTCGCGACCATCGACGATACGCCCTGGTGGGCTGCGTGGAGCGCGTTCAGTACATCCTGCCGGAAAGAGGGAGGGATCACAACACGGTTTTTGAATATGACGACGCCGTCCACTGTGTACAGGTCCTCTCGGAATTGGTAATATTCTCTGAGTGGGGGTGGGAGCTCGTGACGGAAGTCAGGCATGCCTGACTCGATTATCGAGACGAGCTCTGTCATGTGTTGGTCGCTGCTCGTCGCCAATCTTACCCGGTCCCAGGTAACGGACTGCAGCGTGTTCAGAGCCGAGATCGCGGGGGCCATAACCTCGTCGTCAAGGGCTTCGTCGTTGTACGCAGCCGTTCCCTCTGTGCGTATGCCAGCTAAGAATGAGTGGCGCAGAGCAGCTGCCGATGGTAGGTCATCATCAGCAACAGCGTCTTGGCTACTAGCGGAGATGTCGTCTGCCAGGAGCATCTTTTCAGGTTGGCGGTCGCCGGTGGGGTGGCGGGACGTAGCGTCAGCAGCGCGATGCCTCGCACCAGGTACATGGATCATGCGAAATCTGTAGCGGAGAGTCTTCTCCTTCAGATTTCTCAGTCGAGCATTCGGTAAGTCTTCCAGCGACCTGTCGCCAAACACCTTCAGCAACGGTTTGTGGTCAACCGCGATGATGAGGTCATCGCAGCCGAGGACGAAGTATCTGGCCTTGTGCAGTGCGTCAGGTTATAAAATTTATTTCAACAATTTAACTTACTCAGAACTCATTAACATCACAAAATTAAACTCGAACCTGTAACATCACAAAATTAAACTCAGAACTGTAACATCACAAAAAATTCAACTCGGAACTGTAACATCACAAAGACCTAAAGCAATTGCACGAATTCAAACCTACACCCACCTAACACCTATTCGTAACCTATTCCAAGTCCTATTTGACATATAGGCGTAACACAACCAAGTCCTATTTGACGTATAGGCGCAACCTATTCTAAGTCCTATTTGACATATAGGCGCAACCTATTTTAAGTCCTATTTGACATATAGGCGCAACATTCTAAGTCCTGAGAATAAAAACCCACTCTAATAGACAGAGTTTATTTCCACGACAGTTTCGACGCCCACTGGCATCCTCCTCGGGTGGATACAGAAACACAAATGAAACAAAACAAGAGGGAAAAACAGTTCAGGGATCGACCGTTAAGAAATTCGCACCTAGGTTGGATTCCATTCTCTCGAGACAGGAGGGGCATTTTCATTAAGTACATTCGCACAAATTTTAAAACTATCTTCCTGTTCTAAACATACAGATTCTATTATTTTTACATAATTATTACATTTATAATTAAATTTATTACATTTAATATTGCATAATTATTAATTACAGAAATTATAAATTTATTATTACATTGGTTATTACATTGTTGTTTATTATACAGAAATTATAAACCGAAAAACGAATGAAAAAAGGCGATTTATCGACATATGTCTTGTCCAAATCCGAAAAGGAAGTTCTTAATTTAGGGCTGTCGTTTGCGCTTAAACCGATAAAAACATTGTTTTAGATTTTGTGTCTTCCGTAGTTAATTCCAGGGTGGATATTCCGTGTTTAAATGGTTTGATTCTGAGCAAGTTTCTGGAACATTTCAACTCATTGGACTCTATTCCCAAAAGATTCCGGTTAGCTTTAGACAAGCTCAGGAAGAATGAAGCAATATTTGTCACTAAAGCGGACAAAAGTAACACTGTGGTTATTTTGGACAAGTGTGATTATAAACAAAAAATGGAAGCGTTACTTAGTGATGAATTCACCTACACCAAAGTGAGATCGTCCCCCCCTAAAGCGTCTTTCTGCCGAATTCAACAAAACCATCAGGAACTTATTAAAAGATGTCCCGGCGATTGATCCTAAAAGATTTCTACAGATTAACCCCAAACTCCCCACATTTACGGCCTACCCAAAACCCATAAGATTAATATACCACTCCGTCCCATTATTTCACACAGGGGTTCCTTTAGTTACAGGTTATCTAAATTTCTTGCAGATAAATTATCCCCATTAGTTGGTAAATTTTCAGGCTCGCACATCACTAATTCCTGTGACTTTATTAACAAAGTTATGTCCTTAGATTTAAAACGGGGAAGAATGATAAGTTTTGATGTTGAGTCCTTGTTTACGAAAGTTCCCATTGATGATGTACTTAGTTTTTTAGATAGAAAATTGCCAACATATAACGTAGAACTAGGCATGCCCACATCTGTATTTTTAGAACTGATAAAACTCTGTGTCACCAATAATGCCTTCTCCTTCGGTGAAGAATTTTATTTGCAACGTTTTGGTATGGGAATGGGGTCCCCTTTATCCCCAATACTGAGTACATTATATATGGAGTATTATGAGTCGGAATTGTTGCAAACAATATGTCCCAGGAATCTAATTTGGTTTCGTTATGTAGATGATATTTTCTCATTTTGGCCTGACCACTGGAACAACTTTGACACTTTCTTTCAGTCATTAAATAATCTTGTTCCCTCTATTAATTTAAATATGAATGGGAGAACGACAAACAATTACCTTTTCTAGATGTTTTGGTCATTAACGAAAGCGGAAAGCCCAATTTCACGGTCTATAGAAAACCTACTCATTGTAATTCGTACATTCATTATTTTTCATATCATGATGAAGGGGTTAAAAACTCAATTATTTCTTCCATGTTTCTAAGAGCACTCAGGATTTGTAGCCCACATTTGCTGGATCCGGAAAATTCAAAGATTTGGAACATTTTTAAGGATTTAAAATATCCTGAGTGGTTTATCAGAAAGGCGTATTTTAAAGCCAGAAAATCTTTTTATGCCCCTCGGGAACCTTCAGTTAACCAAAAACAATATGTGAGTTTGCCTTACATTGCCGGCTTAGAAAGAGTAAAACCGTTGACGAAAGAATTTAAGTTTGCTTTGGCGTTCAAATATTCGTCTACCGTGAAAAGTAAATTGGTTAGGAATAACGTTGCAAAAGAGGAACAAGCCTGTGTCTACAGCATTCCCTGTAAAAGTTGTGATTTAGTATACGTGGGAGAAACTGGAAGAAATATTGAAACCCGTATCAAAGAACACAAATATGCCTTCAGAAGTTGTAATACTAATAATGCCATTTTTTATCACGCTAGCCAAAATAATCATGCTATAGATTGGGAATCAAGTAAGGTACTTTATAAATGTAATAATTATGTCAAAAGAAAAATAATAGAATCTGTGTATATAGGAAAAGTAGATAATTTTAATTTGTGCGAAGGTACTTATAAGTTAGACCCTTTAATGAGATTCTTGGTCAATAAATCCCTTACGGAGTCGTGGGAACGTGTTCGAACCTAAGTGTGAATTTCTTAAATGTCTCTGGATTGAAATGTTTCCTTACTCGCTTTTAGTAAATGTAATAATGGAAGTAATTAATGTGGAAATAAATATATGCAGTAATTATGTCAAAACATTAGGATCTGTATGTATAGAACAAGAAGATATTTTTAATTTGTGGAAATGTAGTTATAAGCTGACCCTGTAATAAAAAAATGCCCTTCTGGTTTCGGGAGAACGATATCTAACCTAGGTGCGAATTTCTCAATGGTCTCTGGATTATTTCCTAATCGCCTTTTTTCATTCGTTTTTCGGTTTATAATTTCTGTATAATAAACAACAATGTAATAACCAATGTAATAATAAATTTATAATTTCTGTAATTAATAATTATGCAATATTAAATGTAATAAATTTAATTATAAATGTAATAATTATGTAAAAATAATAGAATCTGTATGTTTAGAACAGGAAGATAGTTTTAAAATTTGTGCGAATGTACTTAATGAAAATGTCCCTCCTGTCTCGAGAGAATGGAATCCAACCTAGGTGCGAATTTCTTAACGGTCGATCCCTGAACTGTTTTTCCCTCTTGTTTTGTTTCATTTGTGTTTCTGTATCCACCCGAGGAGGATGCCAGTGGGCGTCGAAACTGTCGTGGAAATAAACTCTGTCTATTAGAGTGGGTTTTTATTCTCATATTTTGACCTTCACGTAAAAAAGTGAAGTTTTTTGCATTTATTCTAAGTCCTATTTGACATATAGGCGCAACCTATTCCAACTCCTATTTGACATATAGGCCAACGGTGACGGTGAGTGACCCAGTGGCGGCTCTAGACTCGATAAAGTGGGAAGGCTGTAGCTTTCGAAAATACTTATAAGGTACAAAAAATTAAGAAAACTAGCTTAATAAAATAATAGTTCAATTATAAATACTTAGTATGGTTACTTACCAATGGATGAAATGATTTTATTTAAATATAAAATCCATTTTTCGGGTTCTGGACGTTGCAAAATGATCAATCACTTTTTCATTAAAATTGTTGATATCACTTATCATTCTATTTTCAATTGACAGCATTGCTAAAGCCGTGAGCCTTTGATTCAACATCGAGTTTCTAAGAAATGTTTTTATTCTTTTTAAGGTTGAAAAGCATCTTTCAGTTTCAGCTGATGTCATGGGCGTTGTTATTAAAATTTTTACAAGTTTAACTGTTTCTGAAAATGCTGATTCTAAATTATTGTCCAAGAGAACACTTAATAAATCAGTGAGCTTGTCGTTTGAGCAGATATCGTCTCGACCATAAAGAACGGATAGTTCCGTTTTGAGTTTTAATTTGTCAAGCATTGGATATGCTTCAACAGCTTTGCCGAGTTCCACAGTTGGAAAGTCTTTAAGATAAGATTCAAAACAATTTCTTAGTAGCAGTTTACTGAATTCAAGATGGCCAGTAAAGCTAAATCTATTAGTGCATTCTTGGATAATTATATCGCAGACATCTGTTGCAATTGATGTTTCATTAGTAGTTGAAAGCTTCCTCTTTTTATTTCCTTCATTTGAGTTGTTTTGTTCAGAAAAGTGTTCATATTCTTACTTAATGTTTTCAATAGCAGCAGTAAATTTGTTTACATAGGATTGTGCGGTTGTTGCTTCAATACACCTAGATTGAAATTGTACGAATAAAATTTCAACTTGGGGCATTATTTTACTGAAGAATTCCAGCCAAAAAGTAAATTCCGGATCATTTAGCATTCTTTTAATACCAGCTGCTGCAAGTCCAGTTTCCTTTGACTGAGAGGTTTCTAAAATGCTGCAGCACTCTATTAGTTCATCTTTTCTTTCGTATACAGCGTTTACTGTTCGACTTTTAAAATTCCATCTAGTTGCTGATACTTGTGGAATTCGATGAGTAATTTTTTCTAATTCAGTTGTTCTTTGAGGGGATTTTGAAAAGAATGCAGGAATTCCAGACAGCTATTGAAAAAAACTCTTGCTTTGCTAATTTTTGATGTTGCTTTCTCAATTATTAAGTTCAGTTGATGTGCGTAACAATGTACGTAATGAGCATTTTTATAGACTTCTTTTATTCTTGTTTGGACGCCTTTCTGCTTTCCACTAAGAGCAACAGCTCCGTCATAAGTTTGAGCTATAAGTTTCTCCTTATTAGATAGTAAACTATTCAGTTCATTGAGGAGTATTTCGGATAAAGCTTCTCCAGTGAGATTTGGATGGTTGAAGAAACTCCAAAACCGTTCAACGGGGTTTCCTTTTAGTTCATATCTGAACACTATTGCCATTTGTGATTTATTATAAATATCCGTTGTTTCATCACACATTACAGCTAAGTAGTCAGTTTTTTCAATCTCTTCCTTGATATTCTTTTTGCAAAGAACTAATATAGAATATAATAATTCATTTTGAATCGTTTTTGAAGTTCCCTTAAAAGCTGTAGCAGTTCGGAAATGAGATTCTAAACTAGGATCTGATTTACACAAGAAATCAATCAAACCGCGAAATACTACTGGATTTTGGGAAGAGTCACTCTCATCATGGCCACGTAATGGCAACTCAAATTTGCCGCAGAAAAATATGCAATCAATAATTTTAGATAGCACGCCCCTATTTCTTTTCACTAATTCATTATGTCTGTCAATCGATTGTCTATGTGCTTCACTCAGCTGATTTCTGATATTCACTTTATCAAGAAAATATAAGTTCACTACGTTTATCAAATGTTTTTGGCTTTGCTGGTGCTTTATTATCTTTGGAGGCAAGTTTTTCAACTTAGAAATGCCATTCGTTGTCCATTCACTTTCTCCTCCAAATAATAAACATGGGAAACAGAACAGAGAATTACTTTGTTCACAGCCACAAATCCAATCATGTTTATCATAAATAGCTGAATTAAATTTGCGAACGTAATCCTTATTTCTACTTTTACCTGTCTCTTCTATATTTAAAGCAGGAGTTGGACGGCCTTTGTTTTTAATTTCAACCTTTTCGAGGTAGGTTAGGCTTGAAAATTTAATTGATTTCAAAAACGTCACTGTATTTTCCATGGCTTGTATGTAAGGGAGAAATAAAAGTTTTAGATAAGCTAATTGAATCAAAATAACCAAGTAGAAATCTGGTTCACAATAATAAATTTAATTGAAAAAGAAGCACGATCAGCCTAGCACAGGAAACAATGACTGTGTTAGAAAATCTAGAAGAGGAAGAAACATTGTTGTCCCAAGGCGATACGATGACTAAGCTGATTGATGCAGCATTGCTTGTATATATATTAAGTTAAGGTGTATATATATCCATCTCATAATTGTAAGGTTAGTGAAAAATTAACTTAATTTAGAGCTAGCATTTTTGAGCTCTTGTGGCATCATTATTTGGTCACACTGTTGGCATCATTTTGGGACGCTGCGCGTCTTTTCTACTCGTTTGTGGAAGGTCGTACGTAAAGGTGTGGTCTGATAGAGAGCTCTCTTGCAATTCAGTTTGGTTGTTTAGATACATGATTGTTGCATCGTGCAATAGTCCAGGTTGCGTTGTTGTTGCAAGGTTCAGAAAGAAGACCACAAATAGTACCCTTTTTGTTTACTTTAAGTTCATGTAATTAAGGTCTAAGGTAGGCCCGCATCGAGTCAGCAACCCTGAGGTTACCCTGAGGTAGGACCTAATAGGATCTCAAATCCGTAAGTTTTAATTTAGCTTAACTTGGGCTTTAGGTAGAACTTGCCCTTTAGAATTTGGCCGTTCACGGCTCAGCTGGGATTTTGAACCCGACAAATAAATAAAATAACATGGTCCTTCGAACCGGATTCTACCCCAAGACTGAGTCAGTGACTATTTTTCGGCAAAGTTCTGATTGTGCAAATTGTATCCCAAGTTAGGCCTAGACGGGTTGAGTATTATTGAGTTAAGGTCCCAGGGTAAAAAGTTTGGTCGCCCAATTGCGAAACTTGGTCAGTCGTCTGTCGTTTTTGGCCTACATTTTTTCCGGTTTGGTTAATTTTGGGTTATTATTGAAAGTTTGGTCGCCCAATTGCGAAACTTGGCCAGTCGTCTGTCGTTTTTGGCCTACATTTTTTCCGGTTTGATTAATTTTGGGTTATTATTGAATTAAGGTCCCAGGGTAAAGTTTGGTCGCCCAATTGCGAAACTTGGCCAGTCGTCTGTCGTTTTTGGCCTACATTTTTTCCGGTTTGATTAATTTTGGGTTATTATTGAATTAAGGTCCCAGGGTAAAGTTTGGTCGCCCAATTGCGAAACTTGGCCAGTCGTCTGTCGTTTTTGGCCTACATTTTTTCCGGTTTGGTTAATTTTGGGTTATTATTGAATTAAGGTCCCAGGGTAAAGTTTGGTCGCCCAATTGCGAAACTTGGCTAGTCGTCTGTCGTTTTTGGCCTACATTTTTTCCAGTTTGGTTAATTTTGGGTCATTATTGAATTAAGGTCCTGGGGTGGAAAATTTGGTATTCCATACTGGTGTTTGGTTAGTACCCCACCCAGCAATTCAGTTTATTTGAAAGTAAAATTTGCGTTTGATCAGTTTGGTTAAGTATTTCTGCCAATTCAGCTCATTTGGTATTGAGCCCAAGGGTTGTTTACATTGAAGATGAGTGCATCTGAATTGAACAAATTTATAAAAAGGAGAAGCGCCTACAAAGGTCTAATTACAAAGGTCATTGCCACTATAGATTCTGCCATAGAGCAAGAGGATTTACGCTTAGTGACTGCGCAGCTTTCCATATTAGAAACTAAAAAGGTTGCTCTAAGTGAGGTAAATGTTAAAATTGAGGCTCTTATAGAAGAGGATGAAATAGAAAATAACATAATTTACTTTGAAGAGATTATTGATGATATGATTAACGTAGGCCTCCGAGCAAAAGAGTTTAGCAGCTCAGTACAGTTAGAGACCAGGTCTAATAATGAAACACAACACTCAACAAATGATGCTTGTGAAGTTAAGGTTAACAGATCTGTAGTTCAATTACCGAGGCTTGTACTCAAAACATTTTCTGGGAGTATTCAGGAATGGCAAGGATGGGCAGACAGTTTTCAATCAGCAGTTCATTCTAGTCAAGTGTTAAGTGCCGTGGAGAAGTTTAATTATTTGCGGTCCCTCTTGGAAGGGGAGGCAGCAAAGACTATAGCAGGATTAGCATTAACAGAGGCTAATTATAATGTGGCTTGGGATATATTAAAGAAACGGTTTGGTAAGCCAGAGATCTTAATTAAAAGCCACCTCCGTGCACTTTTAGCTATACCTCATGTTAATAATCCTAATAGTGTCAAGGAGTTACGGCAGTTATATGATGAATTTGAAATTAGAACTAGGTCTCTGGACAACTTGGGTGTAGGAATGGAAAAGTATGGTATAATGTTGGTTCCTACACTGGAGTCTAAATTGCCTAGCTCAATTTTGCTTGAATTAAGTAGGGGACACTCTGCAGAACATGTGTACATCCCCCTTCAGCAGATGTTAAGTCTTTTAGGCACAGAATTAGCAAGACGAGAGGGAGTTGAGTTTGCACAGTGGGATGGTAAACAAGGGGACAAAGGCAGGCACAGCACCAAAGTTTCCACAAAAAGGAATAGCCCAGGTACAGTGTCAGCTCTACATGCCTCCTCTGAGAATAAATTAAAGGGAATCAAGGAATGCATATTTTGCGAAGGCAACCACAAGTCATATAAATGTGAGGTGGCTGAGGCCTTACCCTTTGAGGAGAGAAAGGACAGGGTAACTAAGTCCACAGCATGTTTTAAATGTTTTTTGAAAGGTCATAGAGCAAGGTTTTGTAAGTTTAAAATTTTGTGCAAAAAATGTCATGGTAGGCATCAGCCATTATTGTGTGAAAACACTCTTAGTAGGCCTACCCCAGAAGTAGAGACATCAGTGGCACATGCCACTGCTATGCAAGGGAGTAAAAGTAAAGGGGGATTATTGCAAACAACTGCAGCCTTATTAATTGGGAATGAGGGAGAAGCTTCTGTAAGAGTGTTGTTTGATAGTGGTAGCCAGTGTAGTTTTATTAAGACCAGAATTTCCAGAAAATTGAAGTTTAAAGAACTTAAGAGGGAAAATTTAAGAATTTCTGGGTTTGGGGGTTCCGTTCAAAACCGAACCAAATTTAAGAAGGTAGAAGTTCTGGTTAAAGGGTTGTTACCGCAAAGTCCCACTATCAAGGTCCAAGCTGTAGCGATTGAGGAACTTTGTGCTCCAGTCACTACTTGTTTAGATATGGCATGTGTCCAAGAATTGCAAGTTAAAGGAATTAATTTGGGCAATAATAAGTTTGAGGGAACAGAAGATATTAGTCTTTTGATTGGAGCTGACTATTATTGGGACTTCATCACTGGTAATATTGTCCGTACATCTCAAGGCCCGGTAGCTATTGAAAGTAAGCTAGGCTGGATGCTACATGGTAGCTATTGCAATGAAATGGAAGTTAAGGCTCTTTTTGTTAAGATTGAGGAGAACAGCCATGGTCTGGAAAGGCATTTGAAAGCGTTTTGGGAACTTGAATCTATTGGTATAAAGGACAACCAGGCAAGTACAGTGAACAATGATGTTTTAGAGCAATTTGAAAAAGGGATTGGGTTTAGAGATGGTTGCTATGAAGTTGGCCTACCATGGAAGGATTCTTGCAAACCCGGTTCAAACCTTCAGCTAGCTAATCGGAGGTTGGAGACTTCATTGTACAGGCTAAGAAAAAATGAGTTGTTGTTAATTGAATACGATGAGGCCATCCTAAGTTATGTAAGGGAGGGCTATGCTGAAAGGGTGCAAGGTGAGCTGGTGAGCCAGGAGGCACATTATCTGCCACACCATGCAGTGGTACGGCGAGACAAAACTACCACCAAACTGAGGGTAGTTTTTGATGGCTCAGCCAAGGACAAAGGTGGTGTGTCCTTGAATGACTGTTTGGATGCTGGGCCAAATTTAAATGCAGATTTATTTTCCTTGTTACTGAGATTCAGGTTTGGTAGAGTAGCATTGACTGCAGATGTGAAGCAAGCCTTTTTGCGGATAAAGTTAAAACCAGAGGACAGAGATGCAGTAAGGTATCTGTGGGTGGATACGAAAGACTTGTTGGAAAATGAACCTAAGGTTCAAGCATATAGAATGAAGTCAGTGTTGTTTGGCCTCAGCTCTAGTCCATTTCTGTTGGCAGCTACTATGCAGTACCATTTTAAGAAATATTCTGAAGTCTATCCTAACACTATTGAACACATAAGGAAAAATTTTTATGTTGATGATTTGCTATGTTCCGTGGATAATACAGAAATGGCTAAACAGATATTCATGGAGGCTAGAGCTATAATGAGAGAGGCTGGCATGGAGCTCAGAAAATGGCAGACCAATCATTCGCAATTACAAGAGTTTATGAGTCATTCCTCTGTAGTACCTGATGCAGCAGAAAGTATTGAGGATTCTGGTATTAAGGTTGTGGGCAATAGACGCAAAGGTGCTAGGCATCGTTTGGCAGCAAGATGATGATTTGTTTACCTTCAATGGGAAATCTTTAGTAGAGCTGGCTGAGAATGAGACAAGGTGGACAAAACGTACAGCTCTTAGTTTGGCTTCGAAGGTCTTTGATCCTCTTGGATTCCTGGCTCCATTTGTGATAAAGTCAAAAATTTGGTTTCAGAGCCTCTGGGAAATTGGACTTGGTTGGGACCAAGAGTTACCTGATCATATGGTGGTAAGGTGGAAATATTGGTTCAAGGAATTGGCACATCTTGGAGACATTGAAATCCCAAGATGTTACTTTGGAGAGTTGAACAATAGTCCAGACAATTTGGAGCTGCACATCTTTTGTGATGCAAGTGAGGAAGCCTATGCAACTTGTATTTATATAAGAGGCGCATTGCAAGAGGAAGTAAGTTGCAGGTTGGTTGCTGCAAAGAGTAGAATAGCACCTTTGAAAAGGCTTTCTGTTCCAAGGTTGGAATTGATGGGTGCCGTTATTGCTAGTCGGCTTGCAATTACAGTGCGAAAGTCTTTGGCCCTCTATGAAATTCCAAGCTATTATTGGACAGACTCCACTATAGTTTGGCACTGGTTAAGAAGTCAGGCAAGGAAATGGAAACCATTTGTTGCCAATAGGGTGGAGGAAATTCAAGCGCACACAGATCCCAAGCAATGGAAGCATTGTCCAGGCATCCAAAACCCCGCTGATTTACCAACACGAGGAATTTCGGTGAAAGATCTTTCACAATCAAGTTTGTGGTGGAATGGGCCAGAGTGGCTAAAACTTGGAAGTGAAAACTGGCCTTCTAATCAGCCTATTGTAGGAGAATGCCAGGCTGAAGAAGCATGGGTGAGTGAGGTGAGAAAATGCGCTGTGAACAGTTGTCAAGTTATGCAGCAGGACCCCATATTGAGGTTTGAGGACATTAGCAGTCTGAAAAGATTGTTAAGAGTGACAGCATGGATATATAGATTTACCAACAACATTAAGGGAGAAACAAGAAGGGAAGGAATTCTGAACAGTAATGAGATTCAGCAAGCCAGGAAATACTGGGTGGTATATGCGCAGAAGGAAAAATTTGGTGAAGAGCGGGAATTGCTCACCAGCCATCCATTACAGGTTCTACCAACACATTCTGCGCTCAAGGGTTTGGATGTGTTTTTGGATCAGGATTTATTGAGAGTAGGAGGTAGACTACAGTTTTCTGGGCTTCCAGAGGAGAAAAGACATCCAATTTTGCTACCTTCTGGGGGGCACTTTGTGGACCTTTTGATCCTGGATACTCATCATAAGCTGTTACATGCTGGAGTTAGAGAAGTGATAATAGAGATTAGACAACAATTTTGGATTCCCAAAATTAGACAAGTAGTGAAAAAGGTCTTGCATAAATGTGTGGTTTGCAAGCGTTGGAGTGCAAAGCCTTATTATGAAAAGGTGGCTCCACTTCCAAGAGAACGGTGTGTCTATACTGCCCCATTTGATGTAGTGGGAGTAGACTTTGCAGGGCCAGTCTATGTGTATGAGCGAGGGGAGTCTAACAAAGGTTATAACTTATATATGTCTTTTCACCTGTGCTACCACCAGAGCAATCCATTTGGAGTTGGTAAGCAACTTAAGTAGTGATGTATTTCTTTTGGCCTTTAAAAGGTTTGTGAACAGAAGGGGTTTCCCAAATAAAATCATATCGGATAATGCAAAAACCTTCAAAAAGGCTGCAAAGGAACTCCAAGAAATTTGGTCCTTGCTAAAAGAGGAAGGATTCCAATCCTACTTTTCACACCAAGGGGTACAGTGGGAGTTTATTGTTGAGAGAGCACCATGGTGGGGAGGATTTTGGGAAAGGCTAGTGAGAAGTGTAAAGTGTCCATTAAAGAAACTTTTAGCTAATGCTCATTTGAGCAAAGAAGAATTCTCTACTGTTTTATGTGAAGTAGAAGCAATGGTGAACAGTAGGCCTATCACTTTTGTTTACAACAGTAGGCAGGATGCAGAGCCATTGACACCAAATCATTTTCTTTGTGGTAAACGATTAACATCAAACCCCAGTGTGCCAGAAGACTTGCAGCCTATCCAGAGCACTCAAGGAGAGTTAACCAGACGGTTCAGGTACCTTGAAGAGCTACAAGATCAGTTATGGAAGAGGTGGCAGATGGAATACTTGCCAGAACTCAATTATTACCCATCAGGCAAGGTAGCTCCAATGCAAATTGTATCAAGGTGGGAGAAGTGGTAATGATTGGGGATGAAAGACCAAGGCAATGCTGGAAGCTTGGCATAATTGAAGAGTTGTTTGTTGGCAAAGACAATTTAGTTAGGTCTGCACTGGTAAAGACTTCAGGAGGAAAGTTAAAGAGACCTATACAAAAACTCTATGCTTTAGAAATCAGCAAAAACACAGATAGTCAAGATGAAACATTTGAGTTACAGCCTCATGAAGAAGGCTTGGCTAACCTTGCAGAAGGTAATGACAACAATGCCTCTTCGGTGGGGTGTTAGAAAATCTAGAAGAGGAAGAACCATTGTTGTCCCAAGGCGATACGATGACTAAGCTGATTGATGCAGCATTGCTTGTATATATATTAAGTTAAGGTGTATATATATCCATCTCATAATTGTAAGGTTAGTGAAAAATTAACTTAATTTAGAGCTAGCATTTTTTAGCTCTTGTGGCATCATTGTTTGGTCACACTGTTGGCATCATTTTGGGACGCTGCGCGTCTTTTCTACTCGTTTGTGGAAGGTCGTACGTAAAGGTGTGGTCTGATAGAGAGCTCTCTTGCAATTCAGTTTGGTTGTTTAGATACATGATTGTTGCATCGTGCAATAGTCCAGGTTGCGTTGTTGTTGCAAGGTTCAGAAAGAAGACCACAAATAGTACCCTTTTTGTTTACTTTAAGTTCATGTAATTAAGGTCTAAGGTAGGCCCGCATCGAGTCAGCAACCCTGAGGTTACCCTGAGGTAGGACCTAATAGGATCTCAAATCCGTAAGTTTTAATTTAGCTTAACTTGGGCTTTAGGTAGAACTTGCCCTTTAGAATTTGGCCGTTCACGGCTCAGCTGGGATTTTGAACCCGACAAATAAATAAAATAACAGACTGACCACACTTGATAACCAGCGTCCGAACACTGCCGTCACGTGTCGTCTGCAACTGTACGCTAGCAGGCTGCATCTGCTGCAGACTTAAAAGATCCAAATTTTGCTGCATATCATATCATTATCTTCTACTTTACCAATAATGTATTTGAAAATTCAGTTTTTAATAGTTTGATATTAACACACGGTGACGGAAGTATAATTTAAATAGATCAACTTTCATCAAATATAGCGAATTAAACGTGAAATTAATCATTAGGGACATCGTGCACCTGGCAGCAGTGCAGTGACCGCACTCACCTCACAGTCCTCACTAAATCTCATACCCGGTATACTGTGTATAGACTGCACGATTGCAGCCTTAAAATTTACATCTTAGCGCGGTAGGCCCTATATTTATATTACATTTTAAATAACCTTTTATTCATCATTGTTTGCTGGAAGTTATCTTTATTTCGTCACATTATTAATATATAAAAATCAGTTTAGTTTTAGTTTAGAATCTCATTTTTTGTTTAATACAACACTTTAAATAAAATAAAAAGACCGTAGAGACGCATTATTCGTCATTTTAGTTGGGGGGTCTGCAGCCTTACAGCCTCTAGGCCAGAGCCGCCCCTGGGCCGCCAACCTATTCTAAGTCCTATTTGACATATAGGCCAACCTATTCTAAGTCCTATTTGACATATAGGCGGAACCTATTCTAAGTCCTATTTGACATATAGGCGGAACCTATTCTAAGTCCTATTTGACGTATAGGCGGAACCTATTCTAAGTCCTATTTGACGTATAGGCGGAACCTATTCTAAGTTCTATTTGACGTATAGGCGGAACCTATTCTAAGTCCTATTTGACGTTAGGCCGAACCTATTCTAAGTCCTATTTCACATATAGGCATAAAACAGACAAGGCTTGATATAAGGGTCTCAAATGCAACATTCGAGGATCTTTACTCAGCCAAATTGGTTAACCTAACACAAAACCCCAAAATAAAACCCTATAACAAAATACACATTTACACACATACGTACGGTACAGTATATAAATATATACATACGACTCTCCAAACATCCAATTCTTCTTTTAAGGAAGAATCACACAACAGATTTCATCGCCAGACACATACATTCCTTGCAAACAGATTGGATTCCTTCAAAACCCCAAACCTTCCAGACCTACCTGTAGGACACACAACATTTACTCATTCATAACTACGGGTATTGACTTCACTGGAGTGGTGAATCCAAGTTTTGAAGACCAACTGGATTCGGAGAAATGCAACACACACACACACACACTGTACTCTTTCCATGTGTCAAACACAACAACCTGTCTAAACATAACCAAGGATCGGAGAGTAAAAGCTTTTATTGCTGCGCTCTGATTCTGTGCACATAATTTTGTGCCAAAAATTATATGGTTAGACAGCGACACATACAAACAAACTACTCTACTCTAAAGGGTTTTATGGCTACTTTGGCCATAGCCCAAACTACTATTTCAAAGGGTTGATGGCCTACCTTGGCCATAGCCCAACAAATTCATCAAACGGCTGATGGCCTACCATTGGCCATAGCCCAACAGATCATCAAAGGGCCTTGGCCTACCTTGGCCATAGCCCAACAAATTCATCAAACGGGTTGATGGCCTACCTCGGCCATAGCCCAACTTATTCATCAAGGAGCTGATGGCCTCCCTTGGCCATAGCCCAACCGATTCAACAAGGGGCTGATGGCCTCCCTTGGCCATAGCCCAACCGATTTAACAAGGGGCTGATGGCCTCCCTTGGCCATAGCCCAACCTATTCAACAAGGGGCTGATGGCCTCCCTTGGCCATAGCCCAACCTATTCAACAAGGGTCTTGTGGCCTCCCTTGGCCAGAGACCAAACAACAAGGGTCTTGTGGCCTCCCTTGGCCAGAGACCAAACAACAAGGGTCTTGTGGCCTCTCTTGGCCATAGGCCAAACAACACAAAAACAGTACCGGATTCAAAGCCCCAAGCCCTCCAGATCTACCTGTGGAGGAGTAACATTTACTCCACTAAAACTACGGGTATTGACTAGTCTGAAGTGGTAGGAGGTTTGAATACAGTACAAACTCTTTTAACCAAACAACACAACATGGAAGTACAGTACATTTCAATTAACTCACCAACGTAGAAGTCACTTTAAAACATAAATCGTTAACAAAACAAAACATGACAAAACTCTAAAACCACGTCAGCAAACCAACATTTATAAAATTTACACAGATAATGAGCAAAGTTAAAATGCTTAATAACTTTACTTTAATTCCATAAATTTCCTATACCTAAGGGGAGTCAAACTGATTGACATAACTTTAACTAAACTTGAGAAGTTGACCTCTTGAACTTTTATATTTAAATAGGTCTTAAGTAACCTTTCTCTTCCTAAATTCCTATTTCATTCTTTTCAATCCATTTCACATGGTTTAAAACACAGTTTATCAAAAAATTTGATCTATAACCTACAAATTTTTCTCCGGGCCCCCCCAGTATATGGAAAAACTATACGCGCTTACAACATGGCATCGTATGTGATACCTTTACTTCATAATTAAATATAAATTATTAATTAATTGAATTAAATATCTATACAAAATTGCCTCGGGATTGGCGACGTAGCCTAATGGGAATGAAATGATTGCCATACATACATAGAACCCGTTTGTAGGCATCGGACCTACATGACCACGAGAAACATTTATTATTTCACGTGATCAAACTTTTCCATTGCTAACTCATGAGATTACATCAAGGCAAGGGTCAACAACATTTACCAAATCAGCAATTTATACTAAAATACGAAGATATATTATAGCGGCTCTGGCTCGGAGCTCTTTATGTTACAGCGAACGCTTTAAACAGGGGAAGATGTCCTTCGTCTTCCCTAAAGTTCTGAGTGAATTCCTTATAATATAAAACCTAATAACTATAAAAGGATAGGCCTATTCCTTCAGGGGTTTAATTAGTGACTGCCCATATTAGTTACACCGAATCAACTTGCAGTGTAGGCTCCATCGTAACGGCCCTACATCGAAGAAGACCGTCACGCCCTACATCGAAGCAAACTAAGGCCCAGCGAAAATAAGGTGGGACACTTTCTTTCGTTCACATATAGGCATCTAAAATCCTGAGGCTAGAATTACCAAAAACAATTAAATATAAAGAGGTCCTTTGAAGACCTACACATACATAACTCTCTAACGAAAAAACATAGGGCTTTTGTCGGTAACTCTCTACTGAAGTCTGCTGGAAATTTCCAACGGATGAGGGTACAGGCAATCAACCCATAACCCTATATAGTTTTTTTCATACTCCCCCTCGATTGGCGCGTAGCGTGACTCGGCGGGGTGGGTGAAGCGACTGCCAACGAAAGTGACCATCCATCCAGTGCGGCAGCAAAAGAGTTCAGCACCAGGACATTCACAGTGCTTCTGGAATAGCCAGAATCCGATCCCTGACTTCGACCAATCGGTCGCAAGACAGGTCGGCTTTGTTTTGTCAAATATACTTACACCCTCCTCGATCTCACTGATGATCACCACCTTCGACTCTTCAAACAGATTGTTGAGTTGATCATCCCATCGGAAGGGCGTGCCGGGCTTCAAGAGTTGGCGAAAAGGTATCATTCTCTTTGCCATAGCGAAAGCATACGCCACCTGATTAATTAGCCCAAACCATGAGCGAATGTCGGTTATGTTCTTTGTTGTAGGAAAGTCACGGATGGCCTGCAGATACTTCTCGCAGGGTCGTACTTTGTCGAGTGTGATTTCGAAGCCAGCAAACTCCACAGTGTCTTGTCCAAATACAAACTTCTCAGGGTTCAGCATGATGCCGTGTCTACCGCAGATGTCAAGCCAGTTGACTGCTTGGAAGAAACTTTGTCTCAGGTCGTCCGGCCAGAGCAGCGTATCGTCGATACACTTGGTTTTGTTTTTGAACGTCGGATACTATTTCGTCGTAACGTCTCGAATAGCCATCACCAGAGGCGATATAACCCTGGGGCGCCGTGCGTACCGGTACCTGCCCCACGGAGTGATGAAGGTAGTCAGGTGACGGTCTTCCTCGCGGAGGGGTACGCTGTGGTATCCGTTCCAGGCATCGAACACGGTCTTCTTCTTGCCATGGGGCACCGACCGTGCCTGGTGGAACGGTGACTGAATATGGTGTGTCTCGCGGGTGGCATGTATGTTCAGGGGCTGGAAGTCGACCGTGCGGCGTGGCTTCCCGTTCTTCTTGGCGCACACCACCATCCGGTGACACCATGTCACCGGTTCGCCGACCGGCACTGGCTCGATTACGCCCAATTTCACGTCTTGGTCGAGTCCACGCTTGACGTCATCTTGCCAGTGAAGAGGGACGGGTACCGGGGTGATATGCCACCGGGTCAGCTAGAGGGTCCACCATAAGTTTCAATGGAGGGCTCTCCATCATTGGCAACGGCTGATGCGCACACGTATTAAGTGTGCTTGACTTGTAGTATTCGACCAAGTACTGCCGCAGTCTGTCTCGGTTCTTCTCAGTCGCGAGGAACAGTAGTTGTGATGGCGGCCGGGGCGGTGTTTGACGTATCGGGCAGTTGCATGGGCTGGTCTGACCGCTCTCGCTGCTGATAGCACTATCTCTCGCCGGCACCTCATCGCTCGCGGTGTCGGCTGCCGAGGTTGCCTCGAATCGATGCGAATACGTCTCACCGATCATCGGGAAGTTGTCGGTGATCATGTCGAGCGCGACGCATGCCTCCTTGCTGAGGAACAGCTTGTCGGAGTTGTCCGTGACATAGGTGAGTTGACGAGTTGTTAACACTTTACCGGTTTTGTCCTTTCCAGAGAGTCGCAGGATGACGGCGCCGAGTATTTTGATACATCCGTTGTTGGCGGCGTGCATTTTCATCGTGACGGGGATAAGGTCGGCTTGTTTGAGTCCTATGTGGTGGATGACTTTGATGCCTGCCAGACAGCTCTGGCAGCCGGTGTCAGCCATCGCACCGAGTGTAGCAATTTTGGGCGCGGCCTTTAGCTCGAATCCGAATGCAGCGTAATCTTCATCGACGGCTGTCACTGTGAGGTTTATGAATGGCTGAGGTTTGGAGGCTTGCTTAATCCATGTGTCGGAAAGGCGATGATAAAGATGATGGTCAAGGGCGATGACTCTCCTGATGCGGCGTCGGCCAGTTGTAGCAATCGAGCAGAGGGCCTCGAATACAGCACTTTCTTCGCATATTGCATGTGATTTCGCTACTATCCCGACTCTTGATGGTTTGTGCTTGCTCCTACACACTGCTTCAAAGTGGTTCTCACGATTGCAGTGGCTGCATGTGTGGCCATAGGCTGGGCAGTCTTTCTTCCGGACCCTGCCTGGGGCACTTTTGCCGTGCCCTTTCCTGCCGCAATATGAGCACACCTCATGGTTGCCGACTGTCATCCCCTTCAGAGCGTCCTTCTTGTTCCGTCTGTAGGCGCTGTTAGCAGCCTCGACGCCCTGAGAGTCGAGGAGACGTGATGATGAGCGCTTGCCGGATTCTTTGGCCTCGACGAACTGGAAGACCTGCTCTAATGTCATGTTCTGGTTCGTGTTGCCGAGCAGGTCCAGTTGAATCTTGGGGTCCTCAATGCCGCGGGTCAGGACGTCGAGCAAGATGGCCTCCGTGTAGTTCATATCCGCATCGCAGCTCGAGCATTTGGTGATGTACTTGCATACTCCTGCCTGGCCACGGAGTCGGGCGCCGAATGAACGCACGGTAGCGTCGCGGTCTTGGCGCATGTTATGCAGCGCCACTCTAGCAACCATGGTGCTCTCTTCTCTGACTGCGAGTTTCTTTATGGCTGCGAGCACCTCATTTTCACTTCTTCCTGTCAGACTACCACCGGCTGATCGTGTGAGGTCTTTGCGAAGGGGTTCATCGCAGCACTCCAGTAGCTGCACCACTTTGTCATGACCCGTGATTTTGGTGGCAGCCACATAGTCCATCCATCGCGATGTGAAGTAGGACCATTCCTCGCTCGTACCGGCTGAAGATATTGTTGGTCTCTTCACCTTCTCCACTTGGGTCGTGGCGCCGGCAGCGGACACGGAATGGACAGTACAGTGGCTGTGAGGAGTGCTGCTACAATGGCGCCGCTGTGGCGGGGGTCTCATATGCGCACCCTCAATTGGACATTTCACCACGGGCATGCTGACCTGTTGAGATTCACTATTGTTTTGGATAAAGTGCCATCATAAATAAGATTCCACTTTTTGTTATTACGTTTATTGACCAATATCCATAACGTTAAACAATCATGGAACTCTGAAACATACAAACAAAACATAAACACATACATGAAAAATAAAGGCATCAACATGAAGACACTAATCAATAATAATGAATATTCTCTAATTGGTTCGTTCCTGTCAAACTGCCTAGAGAACAGAGATCTCCCGAGGAAAAGTCCACTTCATCCGTGGGAATGGCCTACTATACCTTGGCATAGGATCCATGTTGACTATGCAGGTTCTATAAATAATATTTATTTCTAGTCATTGTGGTGCCTACTCTAAGTGGGTGGAATTTTTCCAACCACTTACACGACTTCGAGTGTTACTATTCGCTTACTCCGTTCGTGTTTCGCTCGATGGGTTTACCCGTAGTTCTGGTTTCCGACAATGGTACTTGTTTTACCAGTGAAGAATTTCGTTCTTTTGGCCACCTAAATGTCATTAGACATGCCGGTCTAGTGTTTTTCACCCGCCTGCTAACGTCTCGCGGAAAACATGGCCGTACTTTTAAGTCGGCCTTGCGTCATTCTCATGAGGAGGAAATGCAAGTGGTGTTGGATAAATTTTTGTTTAAATATCGACTAACACCTCACACAACGACGGGGGTGTCTCCTTCTAAACTGATGACTGGCCAGGGAATTCGTTCACTTTTCGATCTGTTACGTCCAAACGAAACGTTACAACAACGAGTTTTACGCCATCAGGAAAAACAGAAGTTGTACCACGACACTTAAAAAAGGAGAGTTATAGAAGCGGAACCTAATGATCCAGTTATGATTCGCAACTATGGGGCTGGACCAAAATGGGTTCCTGCAGCTGTGCAGCAGAGAACGGGCCCTGTTTCCTTCAAGTGCCAACTAGAAGATGGTCATTCTATTAAACGCCATCAGGACCAGATATGGGAATGTGAATTGCAGGATGACCAGAGTCTTCCGGAAGAGAGAACCGATCCTCCTGAAAATGGTTCAATTCGCCCGCCTATGCAGGTTGCACCTATTCCTACTACATCAACCCCGCTCCGCAGGTCCTCTAGGGTCTCTCATCCCCCTGACAGACTAAATTTGTACGGGAGGAGTGAGGTGACGTGTGTGTGTATATATATGTATATAGTCTAAAAGTCACTAAAAGAAAGCTGAATGGCAACACAAAAGGATAAACAGCGGAACGGAACACGGCCTGTTCGTTTGTTTGGGCTGGACTAACAGCATGGTTATTCATATCTGACTAAATCGTTGGTGCTAACTTTAATTTGGTAATGTTGCTAAAGTGTGATAATGTAAGCAGGAAGTTGTTAAACAGTACATAAGTGTAGGGGTAATGTGTATAGCTTCTAAATTAATAAAGTTAGAGAGTTAGGTAGGCGCTTTGTAGGACGCTGAAAATCTATGCTAGGCCCTAAAGAAGATCTAAATCAAAGCATCGGTAAGTGCCTTTGTTGTTGTTTAGAAACCTAGTAACTTGGCGGGGTCACTAACCCCAAGTTATTACAGGATGCATTATGAAGTTCAGTCACATAATCGCTCCAGCCAGGTCTACATGTATAATTTTTTCTCTTAAAAGTATTTAAGTCTAAGCTAGCATTATTGAGAGAGGAAACAATTTGTTCATACATGTCTTTAAATTCCAAAATATGTTTGAATTCTAGTTTACATCCTGACAAGCTAGAGCAGTGGTTCCCAACCTGGGGTCCCCGGACCCCTGGGGGTCCGTGAGCTTTCAATATTTCGAGAGGCTCCAATGGAAATCGTACATTTACCCACGATAAGGGCGCTTAGGCTAAAATTTCAAGTTCCCTTGCTCTTGGCTGGAATTATTAATACTTTTTTAATAGGCTGTATTTTAATTGCATACTCACTTATATGTCCTTTATTTGATAGTGAAGAATGAGAAAACGAGTTAATTATTAGTTAATAAAAACTTTCAAAAATCTTTCAAAAACATCGGGTCCGTGGGAAAAAAATAAAAATAAAAGGGGTCCTTTGTGGTGAAAAGGTTGGGAACCACTGAGCTAGAGCATCATTAGGGATACATATACTTAGCAATACATCAGAATTATTTGTACTGTACACTGATGTATCAAATAGAAAAAGCTTTCATGATAAAATCTTCACTTCCAGGGATTTGTCTTCCTTTTTTCTCCCCTTCTTTGAACCCAAGTGGGAGCCTTGTCCCTTCTCTATAAATATCATAACCGCAGAAGTCAAAATCACAGCAAGCAAAAATGTAAAAATTTCCATTGCGAATGAATGGGAGACAGCGCACACTATGAAGCTCAGAACGGAACTGAAATGGCGGATCACACCGAAGCGGAATGTGAGTCACGCCGTGTCTGGTTGAATTTCACGTGATTAGGATTTCGAAACTTCGATATTTCGATCGATCGTAGTTTCGAAATTTCGTGACCGCACTGTATACAGTGGCGCTCATAAGTATTCATAACGGAAAATATTTTAGTTCTATTCATCTTTAACTTTTGTACCACGCAAAAGATAGTTTTGAAAAGTTTACCGTTTGTTTCTCGTTTGATAAAATTTAACAAATAAAAAATTCATCAAAGAATTTGAGGAAAATAAATGAAAAAAGTTGAAATACAAAGTCCCCGGTTGGGGACGCGTATCCACTAGCAGGGTGTGATGCAAAACAAGACTGCTTCTTCATCAGGAGCGATTCCTGAAGAAGCATGCACTTCCCCAGGTAGAGAGGTGAAAAGAAAGATAACCTTACTTTCTCGTGTGTCAGTTAGGAAGTCGTAAATTAATCTTATTTGTATCTTTATCCATTGGGTTATTACTATAAACTAAATTTAATCTTACTACTGTCTATAAGATATACGGTATATTACATATTTAGACACATGTTTACTCAACCGGTCAACTCTGGAACAATCTTCTTTAATCCATCTTTCCTCCTGTCTATGACCTCCAATCATTTAAAAGCAGAATGTGCAGGCATCTTAAAAACTTGGACCTTCTCTTATTCCTCTATGGGGTTGGGGACGTTTGCCCTTGGCTCCTCCTCCCTGCATAAAATATATATATTTTTAAACTCATCTTTACCCTTAAATCTTAGTAGTGAATCTCTTAAAATTAAGCAAGTTCAAATTCAGGATTGCACGAACTTGCACCGCAAATTTAGAAGTAAATAAATGACAAGCGTGCTAAGGATTTTGAAAAATAATTTTTTTAACTTTACGGTGTCAATATAAAATATAAACAGTTAATGCTAGTTTAACGGTGATGACCACTCTTGTAAGAGAAAATATGCGAGAGCAGGCGTACTGTAAATTACTGTACATGGCCCTGTATACAGATTTTTCCTGTTTCATAGCGTCAACGGCCTTCTCATTGACCCTTTGTTGTCATAATAATGTACATATTTTTTAAAACTATGTAAAGTTATCATTTAACCCTAACATTAAAACAAGATTCATCCAACAATAAGTTCTGTTCGTAAGTTCGTTTCTGTCATAGGCTTATAGCTGTTTGGAATTGAGGGGTGCAAGGTGAGGTATAATTAAGTAGTCTTATGTTTTTGGTTTCTGTTTGGGTATTAATTAACATATGAGTGAAATAAAAATCAATTAATATTGTTTGAACTTGTGTTGTTAGTTTAGGTTTGCAAGCTTTATGAAATGCGATGCGTACGGATGGATTTGTAAAATCTGTTTGTAAGGTTGTTGGCCTCGGCTAAAGTTAGGCTAGACCTTTCCCTTTCTTCTACTACTTTTTTCACCACCTTTCTCTACCAAAAAAAAAAAATGGTGTCAATAATCCAGCAGGGTTGAAAGCACCTTAAACAGAAAAAAACAAAACAAAGTTAGGCTAGTCAGCCGAAATTGAGGTTAGGTTTTTTGTGTATTAGAAACAAACACATTATAAGTGTGAAATTCCAGGGGCGTAACTAGCAGCGGGTGCACCATGGTGAACATGGTAACATGATACAAATTTTATAGTGGGCACACTAGGGGCCATTCGGCCTATCTGAAGTTGAAGCATTTCATAAATTCAAAAGAACTAAAAATGGCACACTCCGAAATATATAAAAGTAAAAGAAGCATTTGCAAGAAAATAATCGGAGATAGCAAACGTGACCTGGAAAAAAGCCTAGCCAAGAATTCAAAAAACAATCCTAAGAAGTTTTTCAGTCACTTCAATTTGAAAAGTAGTGAAAAAGAGAATTGGGTTAATATTCGTTTTAATGCTTTGTTCGTTTTCGATAGAAGGAGACATTCTATGACAATTTAACATATAAATTCGTATTCAGGACACCTTGAAACCTCAGGGAAACTGATAAAAATCAAGGAAATGTAGTAATTATTTTTTATGGAAAAAAAAATAAATTTAGACGTAAAAAGCAGCCATTATAGGCCATTGACCAAGTATTTAGCTCTTAATGCTGTTAAAATTTTAACGAACCTCGCCCTCTCCAGTTTTATGGGGAGACATCTCGTGGCAAAATTAGGAAACATAGGTCAAATCAGCCAATTAAATCTGGTTTTTGTTTCACGTGACCTTATCTGACCAATCAGAGACGTACATTTTGAATCTCTCATAATGCATACTCACTCAAGAATGCTTTTTCAGTCTGGTTTTCATTATGGTTTGCGGAGGTTGTGATTTGGATTACTATCAATTAATACCTACCCACCTCAAACTGTGGCAAAACTTATTGTATGTTGGGTTATTCTTGACAAAGCTAGATGCACAGCTCTATTTAGCGTTGGCTTCCGAAAGTGCAGTTAATTGGAGTAGTTTTTGCTTCGACGTCTGTGAGTATTGGCTAGGGCGGCGTAGGCCAATGAGTTGAAATTTGTGGGCCTGGCAAAATTGTCTATTTATTCCTATTGGTCGCTGCTCATTTGTATAAACACCCCAACGCTGCTATTGAAGGTTAGAAATTGCGAAAAAATGCGGGTTAAGTTAGGTTGTTAGGTTAGGTCTGAACCAAAACATATTTTTCTGGTGTTTTTTGGTGTGATTTGCTCAAATCTGAACTTTGTTTCTTTGGGAAATGAGCCATTTTTGAGAAATTTTCAATTTTAAAATTTCTAAAAAATGGCTCATTTCCCAAAGAAACGAAGTTCAGATTTGAACAAATCACACCAAAAAACACCAGAAAAATGTGTTTTGGTTCAGAAAGGAGAAAAAGCATTAAAATGAATAATTACCGAAAATTGGCCCCCTCCATATAGATGATAAAACTATAGATGATGATCTTGAAATAACTGAAGAACTAAACAAATACTTCTCATCAGGGTAATTATTCGTTTTTTGACCCACTCTTTTTATAATGAGCAAATGTTTCTGGTCAATTTTGAGGTGCTCTGCACGAATCTGCCATCCGTTTCCTGTGCAAATGCGTAGTTTTCGAGATATCGTCATCTCGAAAACCGCATTTGCACAGGAAACGGATGGCAGATTCGTGCAAAACACCTCAAAATTGACCAGAAGTTTGCATGCTTAACCTAACTTAACCTAACTTAACCTAACTTAACCTAACTTAACCTAACTTAACCTAACTTAACCTAACTTAACCTAACTTAACCTAACTTAACCTAACTTAACCTAACTTAACCTAACTTAACCTAACAACTTTCTTGGCATAACGTGAAAAATATTTATGAACCGGAGGTTTTTATTCACTGAGAAGTTGCAATGTTCCAGCCATGTGCCCTTAAAAATAGAAATAGTAAATCTACACTCGCGCTTATTTTTTGGATTTTTTTTTACGGTACCTAAACACCTTCGAGTCTTGTCTTAAAATACAGGCAGTATTACATTTAGGGCAAATCATGGATGTTGGAATTATGCCGTGATTGGAAAATATATCTAAACTTTTATCTTCATCGAGGCCAACAAGGCGGATTAGGTCTGAAATCAAGTTCACAAGATTGACACATCATACCAGTAGAACAAAAATCACCACACTAACCAGAAACAGAAAGAAGTAGCCAAAGCAAGAAAGAGTAGCCAAAAAAAGCCAAGAAAAATCTCCAAAAAAGGTAGCCCAAATGAACAAACCAACCAAAATTTATATACATACATACGGTACATAGAAAGTAGAAAATATATTTTTTTAAAAAGTATATTTTATACAAATTTGCACAAGATAATATATATATTTTCTTATTTAGCTTTGATTGGTTATTCAATATATATTGCTGTTATAGCTGGGTGTGACTGGGTCAAAAAATGAATATTAACCCTCATCAGTATTCACAAATGAAAATTTAAATAATATTCCTGATCTTATACTACCAGGACAAGATAGAGAAATAAATGAATTAAGGGTAACAAAACTAGATATCTTAAAAGCAATAGATAAATTAAAAATGGAAAAATCTCCAGGGCCAGATGAAATGCATTCAATAGTCATAAAAGCTGCCAAAAAGAATATAGCACAGGCACTAGAAATTATTTTTAATAAATCATTGAGATGTACTGAAATTCCAGAGGATTGGAAGAAAGCAAATGTGGCTCTAATCTTTAAAAAAGTAAATAGAAACTTGGCAAAAAACTACAGACCCATCAGCCTCACCTCCATTATTTGCAAATTACTCGAAAGTATCATCACAGGTAAAGTTACTGAGTTCCTTGAAGAGTGCAACCTTATAAATGATAGCCAGCATGGCTTTTGAAATGGAAGGTCCTGTCTAACCAACTTGATTGAATTTTATGATGGAGTCCTATTGCATTTGGACAATAAAGAGCCAGTAGATATAGTATACTTAGATTTTGCAAAGGCATTTGATACTGTTCCTCATGGAAGATTGTTGGTAAAAGTTAGAGCCCATGGTATAAGAGGTCATATAGCTGATTGGATAGAAAAATGGCTGAGAAATAGAAAACAGAGTTCATCTAAATGGAAATAAGTCTACTTGGAGACCCGTATTGAGTGAAGTCCCACAGGGGTCTGTTCTGGGACCTCTGCTTTTTGTTGTCTATATAAATGATCTAGAGAAGGGCCTATCATGTAAAACCTCAAAATTTGCTGATGATACAAAATTAGGCCATAATGTTAAGTTAGTAGCAGGAGCAATGACAATACAAAAAGACTTAGAGTAACAGCCTGGGCAGATAAGTGAGAGATGAAATTTAATGTTGATAAGTGCAAGGTTATGCATATTGGGCCAAAAAATCCAGAATTTGAATACAATATGAATGGAATTTGGATTAAAAATGATGATAAAGAGAAAGACTTGGGTGTCACTGTGACTAATGAACTTAAACCCTCAATCATTGTATGGTAATCAGAAATAAAGCAAATGCTAGACTCAATCTCATGCAGACACACATTGAATACAAATCACCCAATATTATAAAGCAACTATAAATTTCATATGTGAGACCCCTCCTTGAATACTGCATTCAATTTAATAGTCCCTATTTGATACAAGATATTGAAAAACTGGAAAAAGTACAGAAATGAGCAACAAGAATGATCCCATCTCTAAGACAATTGACATATAAGGAAAGACTGGCGTATCTAAGCATGTTCTCATTAAAAAGGAGGAGGTTAAGGGGTGATATGATAGAGGTGTATAAAATGATAAAAGGGTTGGATAAGATAGATTTTGAGTCTCTCTTCATTAAAGATCACAATCAGATTAGAGTTCATAGTATGAAATTATTTAAGCCAAGATGTAGAACAAATTTAAGAAAACATAGTTTTACAAACAGAGTAATTAATTTTTGGAACAGTCTGACAGAAGAAGTGGTGACTTCAGATACGCTTGATTCTTTCAAAAGAAGGTTGGATAGTTTGATGTCTGCAAGGGACATCTGGTGATGGTGTTTAAGCCCATTTTTATTGCATGAATGGTACTAGTTTATTTCATATATATTATGTGCATTTGGGTGATAGATCCCACAGCTCAACACAGGTGTTGTGGGATATAGGGAGGCAGCATCTTCAGTTAGGGGATACTCTCTGTCCTTACACACCCTATTTAAAGGGATTCCTCTGCCGAGCGGTGCCCCCCATAGTACTGTGAGGTATTGAAAAACTCATGATCTTCACTTGCCCCACGAACACCTTTAAATGGGAGACCCAAAATGGGTGCACACACACTTCTACATTACTGTACAGTTTTTACAGCCACACCTACACTTTTCCTCTTAAGTATATATATTGTGATGTAAATTGTGATGTAAATTGTGACTTGGTCCGCAATTGATATGGACCGTGACTTATTTTTGGTTGGCATGGTACTGGTATTGATGGGTACCATAATGAAATTGACTGGATTCTTTGGATCTGATATATTTGCATGTCAGTTATAAATAGATATAGTGTGTAACATATTTGTGGATAGTAGCCTATTATGACTGATCCTCTGGATCCAGAGATTCTATCTTTAGTTTTAAATTGATAATTAATTAGTTTTAAATTGATACTTAATTAGTTGTGTTAAAATTGGTTATTGCCAATGTACAGGCAGTTTTTACATAGTGGAGCCACCTCGATGGGCCGAAGTGGCCCCTAGTGTGCCCACTATAAAAATTTATGTTCTTAAGTAAAAAATACATTTTTCTAGTGTATTTTAGTGTGCTCTGTTCAAATATGACTTTCATTTCTTGTGCAAATGAACAGAAATACATGTTTGGGCCATGCAATGACAACTGTATTTGTGTTCATTTGCACAAGAAATGGTCATATTTGAACAAAGCACACCAAAATACACTTGAAAAATGTATTTTGGTTATTTGTTTTTTGACACACCCAGCTATAACAGCAATATATATTGAATAACCAATCAAAACAATAAGAAAATATATATATTGTGCAAATTTGTATAAAATGTTTTTTTATTAAAATATATATTCTATTTTTGGTGTTTTTTCAATATATATATATATATATATATATATATATATAATATATATATATACAGGGCTATTCAAAATGATTCATCCGATTTCAACTGAGAATACTTCCGTACCTATCAACCATGCATCAACTGGGCATACACCACATGAAAGAGGAAATCTCTGAGTTTTACAAGATCACCACGAGAGGGCTCCAAAGTCACGCCGTGGCCTAGCCTAGCAACAAACAGTCAGTGTGAAAATGGCGTCCGCACAGCAGAAGTCGTTTTGTGTGTTGCAGTTTTCGAGCTGTAAATCGGTAGTCACAGTGCAGCGTGAGTTTCGTCGATGTTACAGAACAGATCCACCGGGTTTTCAAAATTCAAAATGATTCACCTGATTTCAAATGAGAATATTTTTTAATGTTACAGCTTGAAAACTGCAACACACAAAACGCCGCCTGCTGTGCAGATGCCATTTTCACACTGACTGTTTGTTGCTAGGCTAGGCCACGGCGTGACTTTGGAGCCCTCTCGCGGTGATCTTGTAAAACTCGGAGATTTCCTCTTTCATGTGGTGTATGCCCAGTTGATGCATGGTTGATAGGTATGGAAGTATTCTCAGTTGAAATCGGATGAATCATTTTGAATAGCCCTGTGTATATATATATATATATATATATATATATGACTATTTGGTGAATATTTCTTATTTTGGGTGATTCTGGCTACTTCTGCGTAATTCAGTTTGTCCTGTTTTACAAATAAATCGATTTTAGCAATTGTTTCTGTTCAGTTCAGTTTTTTTGTGACGAAGTATGACGTGTCAGTTATGCATATTTGATTTTGAAGATGTGATCCACCATATTGCCCTTGATGAAGATGAGTTTAGACCTTTTTTTCAATCATGGAATAATTAAGATATGTGACCTTCCCTAAATGCAATAGTGCTTGTATTTTAATCCATCACGCATTATGCAAATGTTGCATAAATGTTGTTGCAAATTCTGAGAATTACATACGCTTTTCAATTTTTTTTATGCAATGATCGGATTGTTTTTGCTAGATATATATTATTATGCATCATTTTAATGAGAAAGAAATATACTTTAATATTGTTTATTAAATTCTCCTAAAATAATTATATAAGACCAAAGTAATGGTCTGAAGTTGGAAGAAAAAAAAAAAGTAGAGAGAAGTTTAGTCTTGGAGGCCTCTTAACAAAACAAGTCTCATCAAAATTAGTTTTCTTTACTTTAGCTTCAAATTTTATGGGTAACTTGCATATCTGAAAAGAAAGTGTGTTTCACTGCCTCAATGAATGTAAATTAATGTTTTTTGAGAGAGCACTTGCTATTGGCCTATCTGTAGCATTGATACGATCTACACTCAATACACTAGAATCATTACGCACGATGTTAGAATCACTTTCACTTCAAGACATTATTGTATGGAAATAAGGTAACACAAGTACTACAAGAAATAAATAAAAGTACCCACAAACAAATCTGTAGTGAAACAAAAAAAAGGCAAAACAGACTGCATGACCCTGAACCAATCAGTGGCCATTTTTATTATACTCTATGGATTTCACCAGGGCTGTGGAGTCGGTAGACCAAGCCTCCGACTCCTGCCTCTAAATAATAATATAAAATATACTTTGATTATATTAACCCAGAATGGCATTTCATCACTACCAAGTGAATCATCAGGCTACTTTTTAAGCTCAATTTCTCTAAATTTAAGTCTTAATGGTTGTAGCTATGCCATTATGGCGTTTCTGAAAAGAAAATCAACAGTAATTAGTGATATGCAGGAAAAGCTCCTAGAAAGATCATGATGTAGGGGAATCATCATAAAATAACTAATGCAAGATAGGAGGTTAAAGCTCCTATTAGGAGCTTTAACCTGAACCAATATAAAGTACATTAAAAAAAAAAAAAAAAAAAAAAAAGAGAGAGGAGTTGGAGTCGGTCCATTTTTACCGACTCCGACTCCTCTAGCAATGAATTTACTTCCGACTCTCCGACTCCACAGCCCTGGATTTCACGACCCTAAACCAATTGGGAGTCAGTTTTCTTAGATTCTACTTGTCTCAGCTGATTAATTCTTACTTACAATTGGTCAGAAATGGTGGAAGACACGCCTACATATTCAAAATTAACCAATTATGGCATAATTTGTGAATTTCATATTAATGAAGTTACGCATCTCTGCCAGCGATGCGAAGATCTATAGAAAGACCGAAGTGACGTGAAGATATGATGAGTTAAGAAAAGACCAGAAGGTCTTTGGGTCATTCTCTGTCAGATCAACCAAAAAAAATTGAAATTAACACCCTCATCTCTCATATTTTGCTGAAATTTGGTTTATAGGGAGTTTGTGAGCCCTGAATCCATTTCTGAAATTATAAGGTCAATCCGACCAACGGTTCAAGAGATATGACCTCGGGCAATTTGAGGTCACTCGCGAGGTTACTAACATTTGGCAAGCCATAACTTGGGTAATAATTGTCATAATTATATAAAAGTATATATATTTAGAATCAGAAAACGACAAGGAATCCAAATATGCAAGTTTTAGAACTCTAGTTGAAAAATAAAAAAGTTACACTGTAACCAAAATTTGAGGTCACGATTTGACCTCTGGGGTATCAAATGAGAATTTTTTTTTTAAATGTAAAAAATGAAGGCATAGGCATTGGCTATTAGAATCAGCAAAAAAAAGTTTGTTTATGTTCGTATTTTTCATGTAACTAACATAAGTGAACACCATATTCATAAGTTTGCGTCAATTCTACCTATTTTTTCACACTTAAGCTCATAATTTGACCTATAGAAATTAAAATTACATTTTTTATAGATATAAAAACAAAGTCAGAGTTCTTGACTAATAGAAACAATCATAAAAAGTTTGTTTATGTTGGTACTTTTCATGTAACTAACTTATAAGTGAACACCATATTTATAAATTGCTTGTCATTTCAAGGAATTTTTATATCTTAGCTATCAATTTGACCTCAAGCTCCAAGAATTTAATAAAAATTGTATTTCACTGCTAATCTACACTGGCAATAATAGTTATAATAGTGAAAGGGAAGACTAAGCTTACATGTAGCCTAAACAAACCTGTTGAAACTGTTGCTACTTGTCTAAGTGCAGAATCAACACACATAGTTGCAAAATTCCTTGTCTACAGGTTAGTACAGTTCCCAGCACGTGGGTGGCTGGTGGGTATGGTGTTTTAATGAGCCTCAGAGACTATCAAGGCCTAAAATATTAAGTGTGTATAGCTATATATTTTCTAAAAAATATATATTACCTAATTGTAAATCCTATATCTTTACAGATCAAATACAATGGTTCGGCACTTGAAATACTGCCAGGACCCTATTCAAAAACACAAGAAACGCATAACAATCAATCTTAGAAAAGTGACTGATGTACTTGTTGAAAAATGTGCTGGAAGAGTGAAAAAAGACTCATTGTTGTGTGTGAACTGCTGGACACTGATAATGAAAAACCCCACTATACTTATACCACTGAAAACAACGAGTCTGAGCAGGATTCAAATGAATCATCTACTATCAGTGGCTTGAGTAACATCTCTTCAATTCAAGATCTGGACAATGACAGTGATTGCTTGATAAAGGAAAATCTTTCAACTTCAGTTGAACCAGTTCTAGCATTTCTGGACCAAACACCAGTTAAAAAAAGTAAGTAATAAATTAATATAATAACTTATACTTTACTACAAGGTCTGTTTGATCTACTATATAGCATTTAAGGTACTATAATTAATATTTAATTACTAATATTCAGGTGTGTGAAACCTTTTTTTCTGTTCTTTTCAGAAGGGCTGTCATTAAGCCAGAAAAAGCGCAAGGCTCGTGGTAAGCTATCATCTGCTCAGAAACACCTGAAGGAGAGGCTAGAACTCAGTTATGGTGTTCAAATTACCGAGGAGGTAAGTGATACTTCAAAACCTGAAACTAAATCTGAAAAACATCTAGACAAATTAATGAATGAATTGAAACAGTCATTCCTGGAGAGCAAATGTCACCATCACAAACTACAAATATTGACACTCTCACCATACACAATTGAAAAAACAGCTAGTTTCTTTCAAACTACAACATACATGGTGAAAAGAAGCCGTTCACTTAAATCAGAACATGGAATCCTTCCGAAGATTCCACTAATGAGCAAAGGAAAAGTGATATCTGAAGAACACAAAGATATAGTTAGAAGATTCTATGAGTCAGAAGAGGTTAGTCGTATGTGTCCTGGCCAAAAGGATTGCGTGAAAGTTATCAGTGCTGAAGGTGCAATGAAGGTGCAAAAACGATTGGTCCTCGGGAATTTAAGAGAGATGTTTGAACTATATAAAAATGATGAAAAGAATCCCAAAATAGGATTTTCCACATTTGCAAAATTACGGCCATCATATTGTGTGCTTGCCGGTAGTGGTGGGACTCATTCTGTCTGTCTGCACATACCATCAAAATCCAAAATTGCAGCTGGCTGCATTGGGAGAAAGAGGTCTTTCATACAAGGATCTTATGGATTACAGTGTCTGCAGTACAGAAAGAGAGCTTGCATGATGCAACTTTGCAATGATTGCCCAAGAGAAGAGGGTGTCCTGGATTTTCTTGAGTTACTTGACAGTGTGAAATCAGCTCCAAATGAAATATCTTACAAGCAATGGGTGACTGTTGACCGTTGTACAATGGTTGATAAGGTGGAGCCACTTCATGAATACTTATCATCCCTAAGCATGAAAATATCCTGCATGGTTCGTCATCACTTTGTTGCTCAGCAACAATCACAGTACTTCAAGCAGTTGAAAGAAACACTACCACCTCAGAGCGAGGTAGTTATAGTAGGTGATTTCTCTGAGAATTATTCTTTCATTGTCCAGGATGCTGCCCAAGGGTTTCACTGGGACAATTCACAGTGTACAGTTCACCCTTTTGTCATCTATTATAGATCATCTGCAGACCAGGAACTTAGCCATTTTAGTGTCTGTTTCTTATCTGCATCACTAAAACACAACACTATAATGGTTTACTCATTCATATTGAAGCTTATGACATATGTTAAATTCAGATGCCCACAATTGAAGAAGGTGCACTATTTCTCAGATGGATGTGCTGGCCAATATAAGAACAGATACAACTTCACAAATCTCTGTTACCATGAAGAGGATTTTGGTCTGTCTTGTGAATGGCACTTCTTTGCTACATCCCATGGCAAAATGCATGTGATGGGGATTGGAGGAACAGTGAAAAGAGCTACTGCTCGTGCCAGTTTGCAGAGAACTACAGAGAGGCAAATTCTTACACCAGAACACATGTTTCAGTTTTGTGAAGAAACTTGAGCAAGAAGATAAATTTTTTCTTTGTAACTACAGCTGATTTGAAAGATGCAGAAGAACGGTTGGAACATCGATTCAAGGATAGTAGGGCTATTCCTGGAACTCAGAAATATCATAGATTTGTTCCCCTAAACAAGGAAGAACTGATGGTGTATCCCATTTCAAGTGGCATTGGAGAAAAGAAAAGAATAAGGAAAAGTCATTTTACTAATGAACCTGCAATGCTTGGTAACCTAAAATGTGTCAAACCAGGAGAGTATGTTGGCTGCATTTATGACATGCAAGTTTGGTATGGAATTGTGGAGGAATATTGTGAAGAGTTTGATGATTTCACTGTGAACTTTCTACATCCTCTGGGTCATCAGGATCAAGTGCATATTATTATCCATCAAACAAGGATTCATGTGCAGTGCCAGGACATCATATATTAACTGTAATGAGTTGTCCTACCCTAAGAGGAGGCAGCAGAATTCAATAAATTTTTCCACAAAAGAAATTGATGAGAGCATCGAGCATGCAAAAATTGTATTAGGCTAGCACATGAATCCTCTAAGTAGGTCTTCCCCTTTCACTATTATAACTATTATTGCCAGTGTAGATTAGCAGTGAAATACAATTTTACATTTTTTGCCTTTGTTTTTATATCTATAAAAAAATGTAATTTTAATTTCTATAGGTCAAATTATGAGCTTAAGTGTGAAAAAATAGGTAGAATTGACGCACAACTTATGAATATGTTCACTTATATGTTAGTTACATGAAAAATACTAACATAAACAAACTTTTTTTTGCTGATTCTAATAGCCATGCCTATGCCTTCATTTTTTACATTTAAAAAAAATTCTCATTTGATACCCCAGAGGTCAAATCGTGACCTCAAATTTTGGTTACAGTGTAACTTTTTTATTTTTCAACCTAGAGTTCTAAAACTTGCATATTGGATTCCTTGTCGTTTTCTGATTCTAAATATATATACTTTTATATAATTGTGACCATTATTACCCAAGTTATGGGTCGCCAAATGTTAGTGACCTCGCAAGTGACCTCAAATTTCCCGAGGTCATATCTCTTGAACCATTGGTCGGATTGACCTTATAATTTCAGAAATGGATTCAGGGCCCACAAACTCCCTAAAAACCAAATTTCAGCAAAATCTGAGAGATGAGGGTGTTAGGCACTGGTTGATCTGACGGAGAATGACCCCTTTAGGTGCCGTGAAAAAATCCTAAAAATAAACGTGTCTCGTTTCAGTTTAAGGGCAGGTGAAATTTAGCAAACTACCTATGCAAGGTTGGCACATGTTATCACATTATCATTTGTATAATTTATGTCTCTGGGGGGGGTACAGGGGTGGAGTCCCCGTAAAGATCACGCATCACAAATTGATCGGTCCTAATGTTTTGCAGACAGTTCAGTACGTATACCAGTTAGGTCAACTGTACACTCTTAATGATTGGTTAGGTTAAGTCATGATATTTTTGTTTAAATTTGTTAATTTAAATGAAAATGAAGAGTGCAAACTTTTCTGGTTAATTTTGAGGTGCTTTGTACGAAACTGCCATCTGTTTCCTGTGCAAATATGTAGTTTCAAGATGACGATATCTCGGAAACTATGCATTTGCACAGGAAATGGATGGCAGATTCGTGCGGAACACCTCAAAATTGACCAGAAAAGTTTGCTCTCATTATAGAGACTAGGTCAAAAAATGAATAATTACCTCTATTTTTAACATTTTATACAATAAAGCATAACCTAATATATTTGTTAGGAAGCAAAATATAGCATAGCCGAAGCACTTAAATACTTTTCAACCTTTCAATGATTAACAGCAAAGTTGTAGAAGACTGGAAAAAAGCAAATGTAGTCCCACTTTTCAAAAAAGGAAACAAAAACCTAGCCAAAAACTAGACCAATTAATTTAATTTCTATAATTTGAAAATTACTTGAAAGTGTCATCAGAGACAAAATTTTAATATTCTTAGAAGAAGGATTAGGTACGGTAATTAGGGTTATTATTTGTTTTTTGACCCAGTCACACCCAGCTATAACAGCAATATATATTGAATAACCAATCGAAACTGAATAAGAAAATATATATATTATCTTGTGCAAATTTGTATAAAATGTGTTTTTTTATTAAAATATATTTCCTATTTTTGGTTCTCTCTCTCTCTCTCTCTCTCTCTCTCTCTCTCTCTCTCTCTCTCTCTCTCTCTCTCTCTCTCTCTCTCTCTCTCTCTCTCTCTCTCCCCCGCAGGGGGTATAAAGGTTATGCACGTTCCTTCTGGGTGTTGTAAACTTTATACTTGGGGTGTGACAGACCTCCGGTCCCGAGTCGTGGGATTCTAGAGAAATTGGCTGCCAATTCCTTTAGGTCCTTTTAGCTTAGGTTAGGGATGTTCTCTTCTGACTGCAAAGAAAAAAGAAAAACTTTTAGTATTGTCTTTTTCTCTACTGTTACGATTAGGACGCTACTGCTATCTCATGCGTGGGAAGAGAGGCTTGGAACCTCTATAAATAACACCATTTAACTTCAGTTGTAGGTAAATATTTAGAGGGGATAATAGCGAGTAGGATTGTTGACCATTTGGATTCCTACAAGCTACTTGGGGACTCCAACATGGGTTTAGACGGCATAGGTCGTGTCTCACCATCATGCTCGAGTTTTTCTACGTCATGTTGAGTGAGTATGATAAGAGTAGGGCGATTGATTAGAAGGCCTTTGATAAGGTACCTCACTGCCGGCTAATGGCCGAAGTGCGCGCGCGCTGGGTATTGGTGGGGAAGTAGGTAGGTGGATTGGAAACTGGCGAAAAATGCCACAAAGTTAATCCCTTTCGTTAGGCATATGGGCTACAATCGACGCTTACGTGACGCGGGTTCAAAGATGTCGATTTTAGAAACATGTTTAGTTCAAATGATAACCCAACTCGCAACAATGGTTAGAAGTTGGATTTGAAACGATTTAGGACTAGTATATGTGGGAATTACTTTAACACGTTGATAGTTTAAGATTAAAACATAAGAAAACTCTGCAGGAGTTCGCTTGCACGGTGTCTCTGTGAGCAAGGTAAATATCGAGCTATTTTTATATTCTCCACTTTCCTGTAAAATTTCCTTGGCTACTTTTCCAGGGTCAAGGTATTTTCTTCAACCTCTTTCCGTACCTGCCTCTGGCAGGGAGGGAGCGGAGGGTGGGGAGAGAGCCTTCTACTTTTGTATCCAGTTTTCTACTACTGCTAGGATAGTTGAAAGAAAAATAAACTTTTACAGAATTTTCCCTGGCACCCGTTGCCATTGGTACCTCCTCGGTATGGGCCGCAAGGCCTTTTGAGGTACTTCTTTTCCTTGTAACTCCTTGTAACTCTCTCTCTCTCTCTCTCTCTCTCTCTCTCTCTCTCTCTCTCTCTCTCTCTCTCTCTCTCTCTCTTCTCTCTCTCTCTCTCTCTCTCTCTCTCTCTCTCTCTCTATGATGTCCCTTTGCTTTGTCCTGAGCTATAGGGCGCGTCCCTCTGTGGCGAATGTGGGAATACACCTTTCTTCGGTGTAAGGGCTTTCTCTGCCCTCGTGGACCATTGGGCCCGTTTGGGGACCCGGCTGATCTCCTGCTTCTTTTTCTTTCTTTCTCCTTTAACCCATTTTTTTTGGCATTGTTCATTTGACCTTGATTTTGACCCTTTCCTTGGCCCTTGGGTGTGGGAGGTGGTTGCCCTGCACCCTTGTCGCTTTCAAACCAAACCCAAACCCTGTCCCTGCCACTTTTCACCGCGCGTTGGATGAGAGTGGCTGCCTTTCAGGCACAGGGACTGGGTGTGGGTGTATCTCCCCTGCGTGACATCCATCGGCGGTGGGACCAAGTGTGCCCACACTTCGCCTTTCCCTTGTTGGAGTCGGTGGTGGCTGGATGCGCGCGGGGGATGAAGTTCTTTTTTGTTTAGCTATGGACACTTCTCCCCCCGGCTTACGACTACTGCTTCTCATTCCCGGACTACTCTTCTCTCAACACTCGGGTGGTGGGCAACCAGGCCCTCGAGTCCTTTACCACTGGAAGACCGCAACCTAATGGGGTTGACCCCCCTGTGGAAGCGGAACGCTTGCACTCTCCTTTTCCGTTGCCGACCCCAGTCCGTCCCTCGACTACGCCCTTGGACCTACACTCTCTAGAGCAGGGGCCTCGCCCCAGCCCACTTCAGCCACCTTCGGGCAAGTCAAGTTCCACCGAGGACTTGCCCCCACAACCCGGCTTCTTGCTCTCCCCATATGCCCCCCTCACCCGCCCAGCCCACCTCCCGCGGAGAGAGCCTCGCGGCGGACGGGGGAGCCGGCATTCACGGCCGTCCTACCGACCGTTGAATATTCCAGTACATTTCGACTCTACAGCCTCCCTCTCCCTTCCAAGTATCCACAAATTCCTGGTGATTCGGCCTACATCTGGGTCCCTCCCGAACAACTCTGAACGGACGTTCCAGGCGATCCGAACCCACAGCAACTCCAGCCGCTATGACGTACGCCCACAGAGGGATGGCTCCCTCCTCGTAAAATCACGCTCAGCCGCAGAGACGAAAGCCCTACTCTCCATCACTGAGGTCCTTGGATGCTCGGTGTCCGTTTCCCCACACCCTCGCCTGAACCAGAGTCAGGGCACTATTTACGCCACCCGCCTACTGTCGGTCGCAGTGAACGAGCTCCTGGAGGATCTCGCACCCCAAGGAGTTACTAAGATCTATCGTTTCACATCCCGACAGGGAGGCACCCCCTCCCCCACCCCACGTCTGCTCCTTACTTTTAACTCACTAATCCCCCCTGGCCGTATTGTATGGGGTATGGGAGACCGCGCCTCATGCGAGTTTTCTATCCGCCCATACGTCCCAGACCCGACCCGTTGCTTCAAATGCAATAAATTCGGACACGTCAGCTCCGCTTGTCGACAGCCGCATCCATTATGTGTTCACTGTGGACGACTCGCCCACCCTGACAGGTGCCCCAACACACCCAAATGCTCGAACTGTGAAGGCGCACATCCCTCTTCATCCCGAGAATGCCTTTTCTTCAGGTTCGAGAAGGAGGTCCGAGGCCTACAGGTGACGGACTTCCTTAGCCCCCGTGAGGCACGCGACAGGGTGCGGAGTCGGGAGGTGAGGCCGGGGGTGTCCTATGCCGCTGCTCTCGGCTCTATCATCTCGGCACGCCGCCCTGGCCTGCCGCCGAAACCCCCCCAGCCACTGCTTCCTGTTCCCCACATAGCAAATCCTCGCAGGACCCGACGGTCCCCTGTCCCCCCACCGTTCCTCTTCTTCCCGCACCTCACCTGCCACGAATCCCCCAGGAGTCTGGGACCAGGGTTTCCAGGTCCCAGCCACCTCAAACCCTGCCTTCCCAGTACTCCCTGTACACGCCCGAACCTGCCGCCCGGAGCAAGCCGTCGAGGCGGAGACGCCGGAGCGTGTCACCAGACCCTCCGGCCTCCCAACGTCTCTCTCCCTCTTCCCCTAAGACCAAGAAGACGGCTCGGACCCTTACACCCACCACGCCCACTATGTCCATCTCTCCCCATCGTAGAAGTCCCACCGTTCTACCCCACAGACTCTGACAATAGTGGCCGAAATCCACGACCCGCCCTGTACGACGAGACCCAGCCCAGTGGATCCAGTGGATGCGGCTCTGGCGCAGCTGCACGGTGTGACCGAGGGAAGCTCGGCTGCGCCCACGCCCATGAGTCTCCTGGATCTGCCCTTGCCTCTGGTGCCATTTTCTCCACCCCTCCACGAGACCACTCTGGTTCACCTCCTTCCACCCCCATCGTACCTACCCCCCCAACATCCCCGACCCCCCCTTATCAGCTACCCTGAGTACGCCCTCCCTCCCACCCGCCCGGTCTTTTTGGTACCCCCTGTCACCACCTAGGGTCCGCCGTGAGACCCCGGACAGGCGGGGTAGCGCCCCTTTTGGGGTTAACGTGCCCCCCCCTGGCCCGACCATAGAAGCCCGACAAGGCACTTCGACCCGCTCAGCCCACGATGTTCCTCTGCCTGCCGTGATCCACGCCTCCGGTCTCGCTCGGCCGACTCGACCCCGCAACCTCCGCAGGGTTCGACAGGCCGACCGATTCCTTCCCTGGTGAACGGTAGATAGCCAGCCATGCTCCCGACCCAGCCTTCAGTTTCGCGAACTCCAGATCCCTTCACACTCCAACCTCCTAGCGCCTACACCTTTACCCATCCCCCTTCATCAACTAATGGATCCCCCGAAAACCACGATAGTCCACTGGAACTGTCGAGGAATTTGCAAACTATGAAGGCCTTAACTCCTTGATTGCCACTTCCCGTCCGGTGTGTGTCTGTCTCCAGGAGCTAATCCTGGGGACCAGGTCCATGCCCTGCCCCACTGGTTATTTCTGCGTCGCCACCCCGCCTCCTACCTGCACTCGAAGGGGAGCTGCCATCCTCGTCCACCACGCAGTCCCCTTCTACAATCTCTCCATCCGGTCCCCGCTACAGGTGACTGCCGTCCGGCTCTCCCTGGATAGACAGTACACCATTTGTTCAATCTACCTTCCCCCCCACGCTCAAGTCTCCCGCGACGACCTGGTGGAAGTCGTGGAACAACTCCCCAGGCCCTTCCTACTACTGGGCGATTTCAATAGTCGTCACCCCTTGTGGGGCGACACACACTCCACCTATATGGCCCCAACCCTGATATCCGTCATGACCGAGCTCTCCTTCGAGTGCCTCAACGATGGCTCTCCTACATTCTACCATGCCACCACCTGCACTCCATCCTGTATAGACCTGTCCCTCGTATCAACTGATGCCCTCCTAGACTTCACGTGGCAAGTCCTCCGAGAGGACTATGGCAGTGACCATCTCCCCATTCTACTCACCCTCAATCGACCCGACCAGACCGTACGGGTACCGGTAAGGTGGGTTACCACCAACGCGAATTGGGCCCGCTTCCGCGACAACACATATACCACCCTTACAACTGCCCACTTCCCATCCATCGACGGTGCGTCGCATACTTCGAGTCCGTCGTTCTAACGGCCGCAAGCACAAGCGTACCACAATCCTCCGCCTACCCCCGCGCCCGACGGGTTCCTTGGTGGACCCCGGAGTGCGCGGAGGCCGTGCGCGCCAAGAAGAAGGCAACTCGGCGCTTTTACCGGACGCGACTCCCCATCCATCGCACGGAGATGCAGCGGGTCAGGGCCATCGCCCGCCGCACAATGAAGACAGCGCGCCGAGCCTCTTGGCGTGCCTTTGTGTCCGGCATTACCGCCAACACACCTTCGGCTACCATCTGGAAGAAGGTGCGGGGCGTCGAGAGGCGACATGTCCCCTCCCGACCCCCGGTCCTCCGGACAAACGACGGACTCCTATGTGAGCCCAAGTCGGTGGCAGACCACCTTGCTTCTACCTTCGCCGCCGTTTCTTCCTCTGCAGCCAATCCCGTACCCGCCCCTGACGATAGCCCCTCCCCACCGTCCATAGACAGCACCTACAACCGATTGTTTACCATGCGTGAACTACAGACGGCACTGGCCTCTCGACGATCCCCTTGTCCCGGCCCGGACGGTATTCCGTACGGCATGATCCAACACCTCCACTCTACCTTACAAATTTTCCTGCTAGACTTATACAATCGCATATGGATAGAGGGTGCCTTCCCCTTTAGGTGGAAGGAGGCCCACGTCATCCCTATCCCCAAGCCCGGCAAAGATTCCCTGGACCCCACAAACTACAGACCAATCGCCCTGACATGTTGTGCCTGCAAGATCCTCGAAAAAATGGTCGCTACGCGATTATCGTTCGTCCTTGAACGTACCAATTCCTTCCCGTCTACCCAGTCCGGCTTCAGACAATTCCGCTCCACCACTGATCCCCTCCTGCTTCTCAGCCGAGACATACAGGATGCCTTCGACAATAGACAGTTCGTACTGTCAGTTTTCTTCGACATCCAGAAGGCCTATGACACCACCCGTCGAGCAATGATCCTCGGTCAGCTCCGACATCTGGGCCTTGTCGGAGCCATGCCTACCTTCATCAGGGGCTTCCTTACTTCTCGGACCTTTAAAGTCCGGGTGGGCTCAGTCCTCTCTGACACCTTTGTGCAGGAGGACGGGGTCCCACAGGGAAGCATCCTCAGTGTTCTCTGCTTCTCTGTCGTGATGAACACGGTCTCACAATGCCTTCCACCCACAATCCGCTCTTCCATCTACGCGGATGACCTTGCAATCTACTTCGCAGGGCGAGAACCGTCTGTCGTTCAACGGCAAATGCAGCTCGCCATCTACCGGGTGGAGAGGTGGGCGACGTCGGTGGGTTTCCGCCTCTCCATCCCTAAGTCCAAGTGTATGGTCTTCAGTAGAAGAAGACCCACAACCCTTCCTCTACCCTCTGTTACATTATACGGCAGTCCTCTTGAGGTGGTACCCTCCACGCGTTTTCTGGGCATGACCCTAGACCGACGGCTCAATTGGGTTCCCCATCTCAAGCACCTAAAGCAATCCCTTCGACGCCCCCTCGCTCTCCTGGATCACCTCTCTCACACCACATGGGGTGCAGATCGACGCTCTCTTCTTCGCCTTTATACTTCCATAGTACAGTCGAAGCTGGACTATGGTAGCGCAGTTTATGGTTCAGCCTCCAACGCCCGCCTCCGTATCCTGGACCCGGTACTTAATAGAGGCCTCCGCCTCGCCACCGGTGCTTTCCGCTCCTCCCCAGCCTCCAGCCTCCATGTGGAATGTGATCATCTCCCTCTCGCCCTCCGACGGGGTCTATCCTCATGCGGACATACCTCCGTGCACAGAGGCTACCTTCTTCGCTTCTGGGCACGGCGGTTTTAGAACTACCACCTCAGGGACGGAGCTGGCACTTCACTGAAGCGGTCCGCTCTTTCCTTGATCTTTTCAACATGCCCGCCCCCTCAGTTATCCCCATTTCATTCAGCATCTACCCCCCTGGATCCTAACCCCTATCAAGTTTGCAAAGATCTGTGTTCCCTACCGAAGACTACCACGAGCGCCATGATATACAGGTCACTTTTCCGCGAACACGCAACCCAACACCCGGACGCAATCGCCATTTACACGGATGGTTCCCGCTCGGAAGCTGGTGTGGCCTCCTCAGCGGTGATTCTGTCCCAGCCGCTCTCCCGGAGCGTCGGCCTGCCCCGCGAGGCCTCCGTTTTTTCGGCGGAACTTTTCGCCATACGGAGGCCCTCGATATTGTGCGCACCCACTCTGCCAGCTCTTTTGTCATTTATTCGGATTCCCAAAGTGCACTTCTCTCCCTAAAGATTTAACTCCCCTCACCCGCTCGTCTGTACCATCCAGCAGACCTTCCACTTTTAACGATCTTCCAACATAAGACAATCGCATTCTGTTGGGTCCCGGCTCATGTCGGCATCCAGGGTAACGAGGCGGCGGACCGCACAGCGAAGACGGCCTGCTTGCTGCCGGCCTCCTCCCGACCCCTCCCCTTCTCCGACTTCTTCCCGGCTTTCCGCTCCATATGGCAGCGGGAATGGGACCAGGCCACACAAAATAAACTCCACACGATCAAACCGCAAATAGGACACTGGGCTTCTTCATTCCACCGGTCCCGCCATAAAGAAGTAATCCTAGCCCGTCTCCGCATAGGTCACACCCGCATCACCCACGGACACCTTATGGCGAAATCGCCAGCCCCGCTTTGCTCTACCTGCCATACCCCTATCACTGTCTTACACCTTCTGGTGGAATGCTCAAAGTTGGCTGCTCTCCGTCGCAGGTGTTTCCCTCTCTCGGCCGAAATCCCCATACCCAACTGCCGACGGCCCCCACTTTTCAGCGGAAGCCGTTCTCCTCTTCCTTACTCACTCCCATCTGCTCCATCACATCTGAAACCGTACCCCTCCTACCCACTATCCATCGACTGACCCTTACTCATTCCCCTAGTCTACCACCCCCAGCACAGTAACATCACCCACCCACTGCCTCGCCGAGATATGTACCGTCTTTTTAGGTGCGAATCGGTGGTAAAACTGAAAAGAAAAAAAAAGAAAAAAAGTGATGTAGCGGATGTCATTTTTTTCACATCCGCGGATGCGGATGAGGATGTTTGATTTCAACATCCGCGGATGTGGATGTCTACATTTTTCGTTATTTTTAGGATATATTCGAGATTTGTTGTGTTTAACGTATATAATAAGTTATTATATAGAGAGAGCTGTAGCTATAATGTAGTATAATTGATTAATTGTACAATAATTGCTGTACTTTTCTCTGAATATATAAAATAATATCAAGCGTCTAACTAATATAGAAATCAATTAGTGAATTTGTCTGCAAATAAATTCGTTATATTTTGAGTTTCAGCCACAATTAGAAACCATAATTGTGTTACCAGGATGTGGGACGTGAACCCAACTCAAATGCACCCCACCGACCTCTTTCCCCAACCTCCACCCTTATATTATTAGGCATATTTATAAATGAGTAATTAAAATAAAGTAAACTAAGATGTTCATCGTTTAATGTTCAAACTTAATTATAGGAAGGTTATGCTTAAGGAACATTAATTTTTCTGCCTTTTCTGCTGCCAGTCTGTTTCTCTTTTCATCATATATTAATCCAGCACTGCTAAATAATCTCTCGCTTGGTACATTTGTTGGAGGACAGGCTAAATGTTTCCTTGCAAGTTTACTCAAGTATGGATAGATATTCTGCGTATTTTTCCACCAACTAATAGGATTGTCACATGCAGCCAGGGGTTTTTCTTGGTGATAGCTCTTGATCATTTTTACTACATCTTTTGACATCGCGTAGGTCTCGTCATTGCTGCTTGACTCAAGAAACTGAGACACAGATTCTGTGATAGATTTGCTTGTTGAAGGTGTTGGTTCTGTCACTGAAACTTTTATTCTTTTGGTGGGTGGCGAAGCGACAGATTCAAGAGATTGAAGCTCTTCACCTGCTTTGCCAAGTGATGATTTAACTCGTTCTAATGTACTAGGTGAAAATAACTTAGCTTTGTAACGTGGATCTAAGTAGGTTGCAAGAGAGTAACTTCATACAAGAACAGCCTCTCGTCTTGTCGCTTGCATCACTTTTGCGCACAATGAACTAGTTCTATTAATATAGTAGAATTTGATAATTTCCGCTTATTAATGACATTTTATCTCAATGGTCCACATCCGCACGACATCCGCAGTCCAAAGTGCGGGTGTGGATGCGAGAAAATGTGCGGATGTTCCGCGGATGTGGATGTGACCTACATCACTAATATATATATATATCGACTATTTGGTGAACATTTCTTATTTTTGGTGATTCTGGCTACTTCTGCGTAATTCAATTTGTCCTGTTTTACAAGTAAATTATTTTTAGCAATGGTTTGTCTATTCAGTTTTTTTTTTTTGTGACGAAGTATGACTTGTAGTTATGCATATTTGATTTTGAAGACGTGATCCGCCATATTGCCCTCGATGAAGACAAGAGTTTAGACCTTTTTTTCAATCACAGAATAATTAAGACATCCGTGACCTGCCCTAAATGCAATAGTGCTTGTATTTTAAGAAAAGACCAGAAGGTCTTTAGGTGCTATAAAAAAAAATCCTAAAAATAAATGCGTCTCATTTCAGTTTAAGGGCACGCGAAATTTAGCGGACTACCCATGCAAGGTTGGCACATGTTATTACATAATCATTTGTATAATTTAGGTCTCAGGGGTACGGGGGTGGAGCCCCCGTAAAGATCACGCATCACAAATTGATTGGTCCTAATGTTTTGCGGACAGTTCAGTACGTGATACTGGTTAGGTCAACTGTATGCCCTTGATAATTGGTTAGTTTAAGTCATGATATTTTTGTTTAAATTCGTTAGTTTAAACAAAAATGATGAGTGCAAACTTTTCTGGTTAATTTTTGAGGTGTTTTGTACGAAACTGCCATCTGTTTCCTGTGCAAATACAGTAAACCCTCAATTTAACTGACCCCGATGTAATGGATTTCGGATTTAATGAACCAGACACATAATAATACAGTACATTAATTAATAATAATTTTAAAAAATTAAAAATTAAAAAAAAAAATTAAAAATCTTAAACGCCGCACCGTGTGGTCAGGTTGTATACGGGTCATTCTCTGTCAGATCAACCAGTGCCTAACACCCTCATCTCTCAGATTTTGCTGAAATTTGGTTTATAGGGAGTTTGTGGGCCCTCAATCCATTTCTGAAATTATAAGGTCAATCCGACCAACGGTTCAAGAGATATGACCTCGGGAAATTTGAGGTCACTTGCGAGGTCACTAACATTTGGCGACCCATAACTTGTGTAATAATGGTCACAATTATATAAAAGTATATATATTTAGAATCAGAAAACGACAAGGAATCCAAATATGCAAGTTTTAGAACTCTAGGTTGAAAAATAAAAAAGTTACACTGTAACCAAAATTTGAGGTCACGATTTGACCTCGGGGGTATCAAATGAGAATTTTTTTTTTAAATGTAAAAAATGAAGGCATAGGCATTGGCTATTAGAATCAGCAAAAAAAAGTTTGTTAGTATTTTTCATGTAACTAACATATAAGTGAACACCATATTCATAAGTTGTGCGTCAATTCTACCTATTTTTTCACACTTAAGCTCATAATTTGACCTATAGAAATTAAAATTACATTTTTTTATAGATATAAAAACAAAGGCAAAAAATGTAAAATTGTATTTCACTGCTAATCTACACTAGCAATAATAGTTATAATAGTGAAAGGGGAAGACCTACTTAGAGGATTCATGTGCTAGCCTAATACAATTTTTGCATGCTCGATGCTCTCATCAATTTCTTTTTGTGGAAAAATGTATTGAATTCTGCTGCCTCCTCTTAGGGTAGGACAACTCATTACAGTTAATATATGATGTCCTGGCACTGCACATGAATCCTTGTTTGATGGATAATAATATGCACTTGATCCTGATGACCCAGAGGGATGTAGAAAGTTCACAGTGAAATCATCAAACTCTTCACAATATTCCTCCACAATTCCATACCAAACTTGCATGTCATAAATGCAGCCAACATACTCTCCTGGTTTGACACATTTTAGGTTACCAAGCATTGCAGGTTCATTAGTAAAATGACTTTTCCTTATTCTTTTCTTTTCTCCAATGCCACTTGAAATGGGATACACCATCAGTTCTTCCTTGTTTAGGGGAACAAATCTATGATATTTCTGAGTTCCAGGAATAGCCCTACTATCCTTGAATTGATGTTCCAACCGTTCTTCTACATCTTTCAAATCAGCTGTAGTTACAAAGAAAAAATGTATCTTCTTGCTCAAGTTTTCTTCACAAAACTGAAACATATGTTCTGGTGTAAGAATTTGCCTCTCTGTAGTTCTCTGCAAACTGGCACGAGCAGTAGCTCTTTTCACTGTTCCTCCAATCCCATCACATGCATTTTTGCCATGGGATGTAGCAAAGAAGTGCCATTCACAAGACAGACCAAAATCCTCTTCATGGTAACAGAGATTTGTGAAGTTGTATCTGTTCTTATATTGGCCAGCACATCCATCTGAGAAATAGTGCACCTTCTTCAATTGTGGGCATCTGAATTTAACATATGTCATAAGCTTCAATATGAATGAGTAAACCATTATAGTGTTGTGTTTTAGTGATGCAGATAAGAAACAGACACTAAAATGGCTAAGTTCCTGGTCTGCAGATGATCTATAATAGATGACAAAAGGGTGAACTGTACACTGTGAATTGTCCCAGTGAAACCCTTGGGCAGCATCCTGGACAATGAAAGAATAATTCTCAGAGAAATCACCTACTATAACTACCTTGATCTGAGGTGGTAGTGTTTCTTTCAACTGCTTGAAGTACTGTGATTGTTGCTGAGCAACAAAGTGATGACGAACCATGCAGGATATTTTCATGCTTAGGGATGATAAGTATTCATGAAGTGGCTCCACCTTATCAACCATTGTACAACGGTCAACAGTCACCCATTGCTTGTAAGATATTTCATTTGGAGCTGATTTCACACTGTCAAGTAACTCAAGAAAATCCAGGACACCCTCTTCTCTTGGGCAATCATTGCAAAGTTTGTTCATGCAAGTCTCTCTTTCTGTACTGCAGACACTGTAATCCATAAGATCCTTGTATGAAAGACCTCTTTCTCCCAATGCAGCCAGCTGCAATTTTGGATTTTGATGGTATGTGCAGACACAGACAGAATGAGTCCCACCACTACCGGCAAGCACACAATATGATGGCCGTAATTTTGCAAATGTGGAAAATCCTATTTTGGGATTCTTTTCATCATTTTTATATAGTTCAAACATCTCTCTTAAATTCCCGAGGACCAATCGTTTTTGCACCTTCATTGCACCTTCAGCACTGATAACTTTCACGCAATCCTTTTGGCCAGGACACATACGACTAACCTCTTCTGACTCATAGAATCTTCTAACTATATCTTTGTGTTCTTCAGATATCACTTTTCCTTTGCTCATTAGTGGAATCTTCGGAAGGATTCCATGTTCTGATTTAAGTGAACGGCTTCTTTTCACCATGTATGTTGTAGTTTGAAAGAAACTAGCTGTTTTTTCAATTGTGTATGGTGAGAGTGTCAATATTTGTAGTTTGTGATGGTGACATTTGCTCTCCAGGAATGACTGTTTCAATTCATTCATTAATTTGTCTAGATGTTTTTCAGATTTAGTTTCAGGTTTTGAAGTATCACTTACCTCCTCGGTAATTTGAACACCATAACTGAGTTCTAGCCTCTCCTTCAGGTGTTTCTGAGCAGATGATAGCTTACCACGAGCCTTGCGCTTTTTCTGGCTTAATGACAGCCCTTCTGAAAAGAACAGAAAAAAAGGTTTCACACACCTGAATATTAGTAATTAAATATTAATTATAGTACCTTAAATGCTATATAATTGGCTATATAGTAGATCAAACAGACCTTGTAGTAAAGTATGTTATTATATTAATTTATTACTTAGTTTTTTTAACTGGTGTTTGGTCCAGAAATGCTAGAACTGGTTCAACTGAAGTTGAAGGATTTTCCTTTATCAAGCAATCACTGTCATTGTCCAGATCTTGAATTGAAGAGATGTTACTCAAGCCACTGATAGTAGATGATTCATTTGAATCCTGCTCAGACTCGTTGTTTTCAGTGGTACTAAGTATAGTGGGGTTTTTCATTATCAGTGTCCAGCAGTTCACACACAACAATGAGTCTTTTTTCACTCTTCCAGCACATTTTTCAACAAGTACATCAGTCACTTTTCTAAGATTGATTGTTATGCGTTTCTTGTGTTTTTGAATAGGGTCCTGGCAGTATTTCAAGTGCCGAACCATTGTATTTTGATCTGTAAAGATATAGGATTTACAATTAGGTAATATATATTTTTTAGAAAATATATAGCTATACACACTTAATATTTTAGGCCTTGATAGTCTCTGAGGCTCATTAAAACACCATACCCACCAGCCACCCACAGTGCTGGCTGGAACTGTACTAACCTGTAGACAAGGAATTTTGCAACTATCTGTGTTGATTCTGCACTTAGACAAGTAGCAACATGTTTCAACAGGTTTGTTTAGGCTACATGTGAGCTTAGTCTTCCCCTTTCACTATTATAACTATTATTGCCAGTGTAGATTAGCAGTGAAATACAATTTTTATTAAATTCTTGGAGCTTGAGGTCAAATTGATAGCTAAGATATAAAAATTCCTTGAAATGACAAGCAATTTATAAATATGGTGTTCACTTATAAGTTAGTTACATGAAAAGTACCAACATAAACAAACTTTTTATGATTGTTTCTATTAGTCAAGAACTCTGACTTTGTTTTTTATATCTATAAAAAATGTAATTTTAATTTCTATAGGTCAAATTATGAGCTTGTGTGAAAAAATAGGTAGAATTGACGCACAACTTATGAATATGGTGTTCACTTATATGTTAGTTACATGAAAAATACTAACATAAACAAACTTTTTTTTGCTGATTCTAATAGCCAATGCCTATGCCTTCATTTTTTACATTTAAAAAAAAATATTCTCATTTGATACCCCAGAGGTCAAATCGTGACCTCAAATTTTGGTTACAGTGTAACTTTTTTATTTTTCAACCTAGAGTTCTAAAACCTGCATATTTGGATTCCTTGTCGTTTTCTGATTCTAAATATATATACTTTTATATAATTATGACAATTATTACCCAAGTTATGGCTCGCCAAATGTTAGTAACCTCGTGAGTGACCTCAAATTGCCCGAGGTCATATCTCTTGAACCGTTGGTCGGATTGACCTTATAATTTCAGAAATGGATTCAGGGCTCACAAACTCCATATAAACCAAATTTCAGTAAAATATGAGAGATGAGGGTGTTAATTTCAATTTTTTTTGGTTGATCTGACAGAGAATGACCCATTCAGTGTTTTTCTGTGATTTCTGAATTGTGACTTTATTAAATAATTTTGCAATCCTTACAATTCAAAATGGCATCAAGTGATAGAGGAGTTAAAAGAAAGCGTGTGAACTTAAATGTGGCACAGAAATTAGAACAAGGCATCTCAGTAGCACGTGTTTGTGAAATTTACGGCGTAAAAAAAAACTGATATCCATAAATCAAAGGCCAAATTGCAACAGTTTTCTTTAAAATTCAGTGTTGATAGCTCTAAATGTGGTTCTACAGTGGGGAGTAGAAAACACATGAAAGTTGCGCAAGATAAAAACTTAGAAGAAGCTGTGTATAAGTGGTATGTTCAACAGAGATCTAGTGGTGGTAATGTACGAAGTCTCGAGTTGAAATCTGCATGTGAAACTCTTGGAAAACACATGGGACTTAATGTTAAGGCAAGTGATGGGTGGCTGTGGCGTTTTAGAAAAAGGCATGGCATTGTGAACAAGAAAACCTGTGGTGAACTTTAAGTGCAGACACTTCACAGGTTGAGCCATTTAGAAAATTTATAAATGAACTTATTAAATCTGAGGGCCTTATTTTATCACAGGTTTACAATGCCGATGAAACTGGCCTGTTCTATCATGCTGTTCCTGAAAATACACTGGCCTACAAACATGAACACAGCACTCCTGGTCGCAAGTTAAGTAAGGAGCAAATTTCTGCCCCTAGGTTACATTCGATTTAATGGACTTTTGGCATTAATGGACACCCTTTCCCCCCTATTAGTCCGTTAAATCGAGGGTTTACTGTATGTAGTTTTCAAGATGACGATATCTCGGAAACGGCATTTGCACAGGAAATGGATGGCAGATTCGTGCAGAACACCTCAAAATTGACCAGAAAAGTTTGCTCTCATTATAAAGAGAGACTGGGTCAAAAAATGAAAAATTACCTTAATTAGTAATAGCCAACATGGCTTTCGAAATGGTAGGTCATGTTTGACAAACTTGAGTTTTAGGTAATTATTCATTTTTACTAGTGATGGGACGATACCAAAATTTTTAATGATTCCGATACCACTAAAAAGTCTCGATTCCAATATGATTCCGATTCTTAATATTTTTAAATATAATTCTATACTTGTTTTTCTGGAAATTGTCATATTTTACTCTGGTAAGATTAACTATTTACATTATGAGTAGGGTAATATAAATTATAATAGATTGGTTTAAAAATAAAAATCAACTGTGTTGTAACAATTCATTTTAATCTTCTTGATTACACATCATGGATATACATGTTTTAATGTATAGCTACAATACAATAAAAATCAAATTTGTTATCCTCTTTCATTTAAATTTTAAAGTTTACATTGCAAAACTGGTTCAATTAAAAGTTAAAGAATCGTTTTAAGAATCGGAAATCATGGTACAATTCTCGATTCTGATTCCTGAAAAATGCTCGATTCTTCCGATTCTCGATTCTGATTAATCGCCCCATCACTAATTTTTACACCCAGTCTGTTTTTATGATAAACTTTTCTGGTCAAGTTTGAGGTGTTTTGCACGAATCTGCCATCCATTTCCTGTGCAAATGCATAGTTTTAGATATTGTCATCTCAAAAACTACACATTTGCACAGGAAATGGATGGCAGTTTCGTACAAAACACCTCAAAATTAACCAGAAAAGTTTGCACTCATCATTTTTGTTTAAAGTAATGAAAATATCATGACTTAACCTAACTAATCATCAAGGGCATACAGTTGACCTAACTGGGTATTCAATTGATCTAACTGGTGTCATGTACTGAACTGTCTGCAAAACATTACAACCAATCCGTTTGTGATTGCGTGATCTTTCCGGGGGCTCCACCCCCGTACCCCTGAGACCTAAATTATACAAATGATAATGTAATAACATGTTCCCACCTTGCCTGGGTAATCCGCTAAATTTTGTGTGCCCTTAAAGATTGAAACACTAAAGCGACACATGTTTATTTTTAGGATTTTTTTTATGGCACCTAAAGACCTTCTGGTCTTTTCTTAAAATACAAGCATTATTGCATTTAGGGCAGGTCATGGATGTCTTAATTATTCTGTGATTGAAAAAAAGGTCTAAACTCTTGTCTTCATAGAGGGCAATATGGCGGATTACATCTTCAAAGTCAAATATGCAAAACTGACACATCATACTTGTGGTCACAAAGACGCCAAACTAACAGACCAACAATTGCTAAAAATGATTTAATTTTAAAATAGGACAAATTGAATTATGCAGAAGTAGCTAGAAACACCAAAAATAGGAAATATTCACCAAATAGTTGTATATATGTATGTATATATGTATTGAAAAAACACTAAAAATAGGAAATATATTTTAATAAAAAACCATATTTTATACAAATCTGCACAAGATAAAATATATATTTTCTTAGTCAGTTTTGAATGGCAATTCAATATATTGTACTGTTTTAACAGCGCGTGAGCGGGAGGGTGTTTCATGGCAGTGTGGTTGATGGATGAAGTGGAAGGAAGTTCAATCCACATTGATGCCCCTGTTCCTTTTGCCGAGGAAACTTGTCTGAACAGGTTTCAACCAGATCAGAACATGTTTAGGGGTGACGCTTCAGATTGCTTAGGTATTTCTAATTTCAGCTGTTCCAGTGTTAGTTGACTGCCTTGCTTCCTGACTGAAGGGTGCACTGCTCTCTGTCCTTCGTGTCAGTTGTTGAGTTTTGACCTTGTTGTGTCTACCATTGCGTATTTGTACTCTTTTCTAATTTGTATATTTTCTCATTGCAGATAAACATGGCAACTCAAAGCAAGAAAGAGGTTTGGCTCATTGGACACCTGAATAAGGAGATCCTGGGTAGCCACCTGCTGATGAAGTTGCAAGTTTTGTAAAAGTGCTTCTTCCATCAAAAATAGGAAAACCTAGGATGGAGAAAATGTCTGAACCTCTGTTTGGATGCTGTGATGGTATTCTGGAAAAGAGCAAGGATCCCTACTATGAGGCGGGACAGCGCCCTTCGGAAAATGGAAGCTCTGCTCCAGCGTTACGACAAGTTGGTGAAAAAGCAGGAACAGATCCGAGGAGAGCTGTTGTGTTGTGGAGGATATGTTCAAGGCAGAACTCAAGAACGAAATCCTCGATATTGGTCATTCCAATGCCCTTTCTATGATGACAAATGAGGAAGACAAGCTCTTCTACAAGAGTCAGCAGGAGGCCCCAATGGAGAGCAGTATGGGATTGGCAGACATGAAGCTGGCCCATATGGAGAGTAGGAAAAGGCATTGAGAGGAACAGCAGGAGGAGAGACGACACCGGGAATTCGAGTGGGCCAAGATGGTTACAGAAGCTGCTACTCTTGAAGACAGCTCCTTGTCCTCGGCACCGCCATCTGCGGAAGATGATCCTTCCTTGGCAGCCTCCACATCTGCTTCATGTCCTTCTACAAGGAAGCAGTCGAGGAACCTCATCACTCAGGATGTGGCTGTCGTGTACAACTGGATGAACATTTCTTATCGTGATGCAGCGATGTCCTATGCCATCATCGCGGAATCCTTGGGGCATGATTTGAATGAGGTATCTATCTCCTCTTCCACAATGTATCGTGCTCGCCAGTTGCTTCAGAAGCAAGCAGCAGAGGCGTATCAAGAGGGAGAATTCTGTCCTGAGGAGCCCTTGATGTTGCACTGGGATGGGAAAATGCTGCCTGAAATCACAGTTGATGGAGCTGTGGACTGGATTGCTGTACTGGTCACCGGGAATGGCCAGGAGAAGCTGCTTGGAGTTCCGAAAGTTCCAGCTGGCACGGGAGCAGAGACGGCACGCATCTGTATTGATCTTGTGTGGGAACACGACCTGTCCGAATGAATCAAGGGGTTATCATTTGACACAATGGCATTGAACACCGGGATTCATGTGGGAGCCTGCATCAAGATTGAGGAGGGTCTCGGGAAGCAACTTCTTTACCTAGCATGCAGGCACCATATGTACGAAATCATCCAGGCCCAAGTCTTCTGGTCTTCGATGGACCCCACCTCTGGGCTAGGGTGCATCAAACGCCCCATGAAAATTTTAAATTGATATCACACTACTGGCTGGCACATATGTCTTGCTCCTCATTATGGTGAATACAAAATAAACAATTTTTTCCTTTTTATTAAATTTTTCACATTCCCATTTTTTAATAGAAAATTAAAAAAAGACAAAAATTAACAAAATTAGCAAAAATTTACAAAAAAGAGCAAAAGCAGAACTATGAAATAAGCAAAATGGGCAGAATCCTGTTTAAAGCATTTATCACTAAACAACACCTTAAGTTAAGCTGTTAGGAGCCATTTTAATTTTTTCAAATTTTTGTTTTTTCTCATATTGCCAATTTTTTCACGATTTTCCTCAACTACTTGCAATGTATCTTGGTAGAGGGTTTCTTTCTTAGAAGACTTTAAATAATCACTGGCCAATTTGACACCTCGTTTGGCAGAATCATTAGTAACCTTTAGATTGCAGACTTTTTCCTGACATTGCTTGTAGGATGGATTGATCGCCCAATTTTCAGGGTTCTCCTGCAAGAAAGTAGGGTTGCATTGGAGTGTCTTGAAAAATACCCATGACCCATCATTGACAAAGGAAGATAGATCTTGAGAGTTTGCATGCAGGGCATCAAGCGATGGAAATATTGGCTTACCAAATCCAGCCCCATGCCTTTGGAATGAATGTTTTTGAGCTATGTATCATTTTTACCTGTATTAACGGAAGTTGTATCAAAACACATTGTGGCAACATTGTCTGTGCACTTCCATTGCTTCAGTAGTTGATATGTTGCATCTCCGATACTTCGTGCCTCGCCTGATTGCAGCTTTGGAACACCAAGCAGTTTTACTGTTCCATTTCCTGAAAGTTCAGGAAAAATAGCAATGCAGCAATGTGTATTTTAGATGATTCTCTTTACTTATTATTTTGTTTAGTACTAAATATACACTTTCAGTAATTTTACTTTAATAGCAAGCCACATTGGTTACTGAACATTGATGTGCAATTTGCATGTCAAAATTTTTATGGACAAGAATTTGAAGGTTATAAATTACCTGAAAATAGTACTGGGAGATGTTGTTGTTCTTGGTGTTTGTTGTTCAGCGTTCTCATCAGCTTTCCATCCCAGTGAACGGTTCCAATGTCTGATGGTTGCCATAAACCTCGGATTTTTTATGCCATTTCCTTTACATTGGCTGCAGCTGCTCGAGATACTGATGCATATGACAAACTAAGTTTGTCAGTGTCTCCTCCACAGGCTTGCACAAATGCAGATATTATACCTACAGCAGCAGTTGGAGTAACTCCATGGGCCCTTGCCGCCACAGAAGTAACACTCTTGTCTTTCAGGATATCATAGGGAATGAAAATGTCTTCACCAGTTTTTTTCACTCTTTTGTGCATTCGTTTTGGCTCCAAATCAAACTCCTCTCTATCAGAACCACTGTCTTGATCTTCATTGTTGTGTTTTGTTCCAGTGATAGTGTCAGCATCTGATTCATAATCATCTGTTGCCCAACTTGTGCTAGGCTGGTCTACTTTTTGCTTTTGATAGTGTTCATTTCTTTTGGCCATTCTCTCATTCTGTTTTATTGCAGATATAGCATTTTTCTTGTCCAAAGAGCCAAATGATGCTGTTCTATCAGACATCATGCTTTTGAGAAAAACTTTATCTTCCTCATTTGTAATAGTTTCCATGGCATTCTTTGGCCATAGAGGCATAGTCTTATCAAGTTTTTCCCGAAATTTGTTTATCTTTCTCATGTTATCGCTCTCTTTTGTCAATTTGAATTTTTTGTAGGTTATTCACTTCGTCATGCAATCTCATTATATGCTCGGCAATCTTTTTTTCACTTACATGTTGTATGCCGCCCTTTATATAAAATGGAACAACTTGTGCTGCACTTCCTTTGCAGCTTGATAGAGAACTTTCTTGAAATAACTAGTGGATCTATCAAATTTGCTCTTTTTATAAGAGAAGGAGCGATATACTTGCCCATAGGTGGGCAGGCGGGAACCTTTTATAATTTCATCCATTTCTGTTGGCAGAGTACCAAGCAGAAACTGGCATAAGTCTTGTCTACCACGCACATTCATGAAAAACAATCTGTAACGAAGCAAGTATTTTTAAATAGTGTGTTTCTAAAATAGTATATTTCTAAATAGTGTGTTAAATAAATAGCCTGATAGTGCATACTACAAGAATAGATGATTGATACTGTTTAAATCCATAGTATTGAAAACGTTCACTGTGTAAACAACTTTGTTGTTGCTCACTTTATCGTGAAAAAGGAGAATTTCTCAAAAAAAAATTTAATTTTCAATTAAAAAGTGGGAATGTGAAAATTTCAAAAATTGACCAAAAATTGGCACCATAGGTCTTAACTACGCAAGAAGCAACAGCTCAGAACTGGCCAGCAAAATCCACATCAGTTGGGGTGTTTGATGCACCCTACTCTGGGCCTGAGACTGGGATCTTCAAAAGATTCCAAGAGCAGTGGGGTTTCATCAACCGATCTCTTATCACCACTGCTATTGATTCAGATAGCTGCAGCATCGCTGGACCTCTTCAGGGTCACAAGGACCGAACTATCCTTGTTGTGAAGGAAGCTCTGGCTTCTGGTCAGCCGCGGGATGACTACCAAGAACGTCTTCAACTGGTTATCCTCTTTCTTGGGGAAGAGAGTGTCACCAATGTGCCACTGCAGAAGCCAGGAGCATACCACCATGCGTGGTGGATGGTGAAAGCCATTTACGGATTGAAGCTGTACCTCCTTCAGGACCAGTTCAGGATGACTGGACGGGAGCTGAAAGGAGTCAGAAATCTGCCTGTTCATTGCCCTGGCCTACACAAAGGCTTGGAGTTGTGCAATGAGAGCAGAGCAGGCCCCACGTGTGGATCTGGAGTTCTTGCTGGACCTGGAAATACTGCAGGAAGATGCCGTGATCATTGATGTCACCAAGCAAGCGCAAGCGGCCATGAAACGACACACCTGGTACTTCTCTGAGATGCTGGTTGGCTTGGCATTCTTCGATCAAGGGGTTCCTCAGGAAGAGAAACACAGGATGTGAGAGAACCTCGCCATTCCGGCATCGAGGAAAGTGTTGAAGCGTCTGGAGGGGAAGACTGTCCTCGGCTCCTTCGAGGGAAAGATGATTTTGGATTTTGTTACCTCCAGGATGAAGGATCTCTTCACCGCACTCGGGATCAACAGCGCCTTTGTCAAAAATCCTGCTTCATCTTGGGAAAGCGACCCACACTACCAAGCAGGCCTAGCTAGGGTCTGTGTCCTGGCTGTGGTGAATGACTCGGCTGAATGGGGGATTGCTCTCATTGAGAAATTCAATACTGCCCTAACAACAAAGGAAGAAGACAAACGGTACCTGCTGAAAGCAGTTTTCAAGAACAGGAAGGATTTTCCGAAAAAGCAGAAGGGGGAAATGATGAAGTGATGAGTCTGTGCTTTCTGACGTAAGGCGTGATTTCTCGGGACCCCTTATTGTTGTTGAAGGAGTCTCATTTTTGGCCAGGAGTGATAAATATGTAAAACGAACACAGGCATCTATGTGGATTAAAAATATAATGTGGTTCTCATTTATGAAATACCCTAGTGAGCGGGTTAAAAGATGAATATTAACAGAGTTTTGATAGTATGTTAAAGCATCTGGATAAAAAAGAATCTGTAGGTATTGTGTTTTGATTTTTCCAAAGCTTTTGATACAGTTCCTCATAAGTAGTTGCTTGTTAAAGTTAGAGCTCATGGAATAAAAGGGACAGTAGCAAATTGGATTGAAGAATGACTTAAAGAAAGAGAGCAGACTCCAGTTAAATGAGACTAGGTCTACATGGAGCCCTGTTCTGAGTGGAGTCCCACAGGGGTCAGTACTTGGACCTCAACTTATTTATATTAATGACTTGGAAAGGGGTCTAAATAGTAAAACCTCAATATTTGCAGATGATACAAAATTGGGACAAAATGTAAGATCTTTAACGGGTGCCATGAAAATGTAAAAGGACATTGATAAAGCAGTTGCTTGGGCAGATAGATGGGAGATGAAATTTAATGTGGAAAAGTGTAAAGTAATGCATGTTGGTCATGATAATCCAGAATTTGAGTATAACATGGATGGAAATTGGATAAATAAAGAAAAAAAAAGGAGGGATTTGGGTGTCATTGTGAATCATGATCTTAAACCTGCAACTCATTGTATTGAAATTAGAAATGAAGCTAATGCTAGATTGAACCTAATGCAGAAACATATAAAGTATAAATTGCCAGAAATTATAAGTAGGCTTTACGCTTCATACGTGAGGCCTCCTCTTGAGTATTGCATTCAGTTCAGTAGTCTTTATTTAGAGCAAGACAAAGACAGACTAGAAAAAGTACAAAAGAGAGCCACAAGGATGATACCATGCCTTAGACACCTTAGTTACAAAAAGAGATTGGAGCACCTAAACATGTTTTCCATAAAGTGAAGAAGGTTACGAGGTGATATGATAGAAGTATATAAAATAATAGATAATTATAGACTTCACTCTCTTTACAAAGGATCATAATGATAGGATAAGAGGCCATAGCCTTAAGCTTTTTCAGCAAAGATGTAAATCACAGTTAGTACAACATAATTTTTCAAATAGAATAGTAAAATTCTGGAATAGCCTAGATGAAGAAGTCATGAGTTCCATACTTTGGAGACTTTTAAGAATAAACTAGATAAATTAATGACTGAAAGAGGTATTTGGTAATGGTGTGGAGAAGAGGTTTGTGAACCCTTCCCACGTATACATATACTGTAGGGTGGTTCTTCAAAATGAAACTTAGAGAAGTCATGCTCCTAACCCTTAAAATGTTTTGTATATATGAAAAAACCCTTGTGAAATTTTTAGTCATTTGGACTAAATTTAGGGGTTGCACACGGAGTTTGTAATTTCACATATGTGGCTCGCATAAATGTTTGGAGTTGATTATTTATTCTCCACTGCTATACTTGTGATTTTGACCATTCCATTTGACCTTGTACTGCACATTTTGAAGTTGTTTTAAAGTTAGTTGTGTACAGTACAGCTGTACTCTGGTGTATGCAGACCAGTGGGAGACAGTCATACACAAACCTGTTCTCTGCCACATAAAGCCACCAACAATCAGTTGAACTCTGACCATATTAACAGTGGGAAGAAATCAATCAATTATACTCCAGATCTTACATTGATTGATTAATCTATTTATTTATTTAATTAGTATTATCATTTAGTTATTATTTACTGTAATTTTTTTATTAAATTCTAATCAATTTCATGTATTTTTTTCAGAATAATTGATACCGTACCTATCAGTGATTGATCATGACAACTCGTTCTAAGGATTACCTTTGCAAACCAGATGATGGGATTGAAGGAACAAAACTTCCTTCTAAAGGACAAGTTCTTTCATTCTTCCTGCACCTTCACATTAAGGAGGGGAAGACAATTAAGGAAAGTGCCACAACAGTGATCATGCGTGTAACAGAATTCTGGGAGAAAGCAAGAATTCTAGTGATCCGCAAAGATAATGCAATTACTAAAGTAGAGAAGCTGTACACAGTTTATCAGAGTTTGAAGAAAGGGGAAAAACAGATGATCAGCCTCACGGATACAGAAGGAGAATGACTTTGAGGCAGAAATGTCCAACTTGTTTGACATAGCCACCTCTGATGCCCTCACAATAATGACAAATCAAGAAGACTGAGAATTCCTAATTGCTCAACGGGAACCAGGCTGTAGAGGAAGAATGGGACCAATTGATGCCAAGCAAGCTGCAAAAGAGAACTGATCTCTGAAGAGGAAGATAATGGAAGAAGAATGGAGAAGTGAATGGGAGAAGGAAGATGCAGCATCCTCAAACACAGTACAATTGGAGTCATCTTCCACCAGTAGCACAGATGAATCTGGAAATGAAGAGCAAGGTTCTTCTGTTGCTGTTGAAGGAACCAGCCTTTCAAAATGTCTCGGAGCCAAAAAGAATATATCTCCATCACTGTCTATGGCTCTTGACAGGACAAAGCTGTCAGACAGGGCTGCTACTTATGTTCTAATGGAAACAGTACGCTCAATTGGTCAAAATCCTGAAGAATTTAACATCAACCGCTCCTCCATCCAATGCCTGCATCAGAATCACTGGAAATTGCTCACAGAAACCCTGAAGGCTGAGTTTCGAGCTGATGTGCCTTTGATTGTCCACTGGGATGGAAAACTTCTCAGGGACTTGACAACCAAGGGACATATTGACTGCCTACCAATTATTGTTACTGGCAAGGGGGTCTCCCAACTGCTGGAAGTTGCCAAGTTAGCAAATGGGACAGGATCAGGATAAGCCAAGGCTGTAATAGCAGCTCTTAATGAATGGGGCTTGAAGGAGAAGGTTATAGGATTGTCATTTGACACTACAGCTGCTAATACTGGATGAAAGTTAGGTGCATGTGTTCTCATAGAACAGGAGCTGCAGAAGGATCTTTTGTATCTGGCATGCCACCACCATATCTTGGAGCTTCTTGCTGAGACAGCTTTTACCATACTCATGAGTACTACCAAAGGACCAGATGTTTTGATTTTTAAGAGGTTTCAAGATCAGTGGGAGTTCATTGACAAATTCATATGCAACTGCAGCTGATGACAAGGAGATAGCTGATCTCATCAATGACCCAGAGCTAGTGGCTTGGGCTGAAAAGTCACTGATAGAGCAAAAGGACCTTCATGATGACTACTAGGAATTCATGGAGCTCTCATTGATCTTCTTGGGAGTCACTCCTCCACAGGGCATCCACTTTATGGCACCTGGTCCCATGCATGCACTGTGCTAGGTGGATGTCCAAGGTAATATACTTGCTCAAGATCTGGCTTTTTCATCATCAGTTTAAACTGACAGACGGGGAGAAGAATGGTCTTCAGCAGATGTGTGTCTTTGCAGTTAAGATCTACCTCAAAGCATGGATTGAAGCTCCTCTGTCTGCATCAGCACCAAACAATGACCTGAATCTTCTGAAGGCTCTCCCTGCCTATGCCACTGTCAACATTGCTGTAATGCTGTATCAAAAGCTGTTCTAGCCAAGTTCTCATCACACCTCTGGTACCTGTCAGAGGAGCTGATGACCCTTGCCTTTTTTGATCCATCTGTGTCCTCTTCTACAAAGAAGCTTATGGCAAGGGCAACAAGGGAATGTGAAGGAACAGAAGATGCTCCTAAGCGACAGACAGTCAATCCAGTAGATATTGAGTAGCTTCAGCTCTCTAATCTTGTGACTAGACTAGGGTCTCTATCCTCCTTTGAAAAGCTTCATCTGTCCACTGACTTCCTAGACTAGGATCCAGACACTTGGCCAGCTAGAGAGGATTATAGGGAGGCTCTCAAGGTTAACAGCCTCACTGTCACAAGTGATCATGCAGAGTGTGGAGTTGCTCTCATTGAAGAGTACAATCATCTGACACAGGATGAACAGCAAACCCAGTATCTGCTTCAAGTTGTGACAGAACATTGCAGGAGATCCTAAGATCCACTCTAAGGTTAGCCTGAGAGAAAGGAAAAAGTAGGGGGTTAAAAGAAGATAAATAAGGGGCTAAGTAAGTAGCAACACCTATCACTCGTGGGTTAACATTCATTCAGAAAAAGAGAGAAAAGACTTGCCACCATCATCCGCTGGCCACTGCTGATGAGTCAGAAAAATAGTCGATGAGAATAGGAAAGGGGTGAAAAATTAAAAGTAAAATAAGAATGCTTACAAACCATGCAAACAGTCTTAACTCACTGTCATACCATGCAAACTACAGACATGGAAGTAAAGAGTTGCAGACATGCAAGTAAGGAGAGGATAAGGGTGGGGGTGGGGGGGGGAAAGTGTGAGTTAAACAAAAAGTGGGTTAGTTTACGCTACGAGCTACATCTACATTCGTGTTAGTCTAATTTTTTTTTTTATTGCTGGCATCACAAGCTGGCATTAATTGTCAACAAACTCATCCTTGACTACCAGTCCAAATGCTCATATATGGTCAAGCTTGGCTACCAGCAAGGCGGGTGTATGATCAAATTGTCTCACTTTTTTTTGGACACCAATTTACCCTATAAAAATGGCAGCACCACAAAAAAAAATTACAACACAATTGAAAACAATAATTCATCTGAATAATGTGAAAAGAATGAAAACTTACCACCATTGCTTAGGGGTGGAGACCTTTAGAACCGTGAACACTCCAAACAAAAACTATAAAAACCTCCCTTCTCGGCGTCATGTGCGGAACTAAATGTTTGGAGACTTCCTTGCTACTGATTGGCTGAGATATGCATAAACGTCATACACCACGCAATAGCCTAAGGTTGCCTTTTGCCTGACTTTCCTTAAAAGTGAGGAAATACCGCTGGCAACAGCATAGAGCCTACTTAACTGTACCTTTTAAGTGATCAAATATAGTCACTTGCCTGATAAACAATGATGCAACATTTCTACAAATACAGCTACATGTTTATACATGTATCGTTTAGTTGTCAGAAAATTAACCCCAAAATGGGTCATTTAAGTGACTATAGTTACTAATATCTAATTGTAAAACACAATAAAACTTAAACTTTTAAGTTCAAAGAAACGTATAATGGTCGTCAAAGGGTTAAAGGCAGTGATAGTATTTTGGACTTGGATAATTATAGGCAGTTAAGAAATAAGCTAAATAGTTTGATTAGGAAGAGTAGAAGGCATAGCAAAATAAATCTAGCTAGAAATAGCAATAAAGATCCAAAGGAATTCTTTAGTTTTTATAAAAGTGGACTGGCCAAAATCCAAAAATAGACTTTGAATGGCGTTTTTTGTTAATAGCTGGCACCCATGCTAAATCAATTTACCTGTGGGTGAGGAATAAAATGCAGGTGGATGCCACTCTTGCTTTTGGCTTTGAAGGTCATTTTTGAGGTAAAACTATATAAAAAATATTTTATAATTTGAATTTAAAAAAAAAATATTGAGAGCCAATTGGTTTGACCAAATGTTTCATTTTGCCACACTTAGTGATAAAGAAGTATGATGACATGCTTATTCCATCTGAATTACCAACTCAAGGTCAAATTCATGTTAATCACAACTGAAATTGTGCTAAAAATTTTTTTTTTTTTAATTAGTGAAAAAAAATATTGAGCAAGTCTGTCAAAACAATTTATTTTAACATGATTTGTGCCTAATAAGTTTGATGGCATGAATTAAGTACTCACAGTAACAGAATTACCACAACTAAATCACAAAGTACTAAATATAGCCCCATAACTATACAGTTTACACACTAGTAGGTAACATCTACAAGTTCATGTTTCTTGATAAACAGCACCAAAATGCTGCACTGACAGTCACAATTGTGTGGATTGCAATCACTTAAGAACAGTTATTAGTTCCTTACAGCACATTCCAGCTTCTTAATTTCAGCCTGGAAGAGAAACACAGATCTACTGTCCAGCCGAGTTACAGCAACTGCTGTCATAAACTTCATCCTTTTCCTGAAGCAGTTGCATCTAGCTGTCTTGCACTTTTCCTTGCAACCATAAGCAACAAGCTCCAGGCAGGGATTGGAGGAAGTCTTGTCAACACTGGTACGAGGCTACCATCTTCCAACTTCCAGGCTTGGTGTCCACTGGATCTAAAACATCTATGTGCTCTTTGTCAGCCTGGAGCCATATTTTGGCCTGATAGTTTGCCAGCTTGGTGTGGAGCTCCATGGCACCCTTTGTCAGTGGGAGCATTTCCAGTCTTGGCCTTCCTAAAAAGGTAAACTCTGGCATCATCAACTGTGTTTTGTTCCAGGGTGCCATACAAATGAGACACACACACACACATACACACTTCTCAACATCTGCAATATCCCCACTCTACCAATGGTGTGCAGCGAGAGTGGGTGGTCACTGAACACCTTCCAACACTTCTTTTTTCCATGACCACTAAGGATGAGACTGTGTCACACCTGGTCAAAGCGTGGAAGCTGACCAGGTTGTCCCTGATTCGGGGTGACAAACTCTTGAATACATTGTGCACAGGGTAGCATTTTTGGTTCTTGGCTGTTCTGCACAGCATCCACACTTCAGCAACCTTGGTGTAAATGAAGTGAATCAGCAGCACCATTACATCAGTATCTCTGCCACTACCAGTATTCGTTCATAGCCCTGGGATGCTGCATCACATGAGTGAAGGATGAGCCTGGTGTCTGCCTCTTCATGGTTGCTATGCAGTGGAACATCATGTTGCCTGGTTGACTGTACTTCAGTGGCTTCAGCGAAGCCACCCCTGTCACCAGCTGATATCTTTCTTGAAGATCTCTGCCCTTCTCAGTGATGATGTTAGATAGAAACAAGGCTAAGTCAGCCTTGTTTATATCCAGGGCCATGAAGTTTTTCCACACTTCAGGCAGTGGAACTTGTGGGCCATCAATGACTTTCTGAATTGTTTTCTTTTTGCTTGCACACTTTGTCCTGGTAACTGCTTTGATTGATCCTTCCCCTGTGTACTGATCAAAGATGACATCAACTCTTGTGTGTTCATTGAAATAACTCCTCATGGCCTTGAAGAACACTTCAGCATAGTTGCCAAATGTCCGACAGCTGCCAGGCTTGCCAAGAGCTTGGATGAGTGCATGGCCATCTATCATCACACAGGTCTTCAGATCAGAGGTTGGAACCTCTGAGCTTATGGTCTGCTGAGCCATCAGGATGTTCATCAGCTCAGACTTCGATATTGAATTCATCTCTCCTCCTGCTTTCACCAGACTAAATGGGACTGGGGACAGTTCATGCTTAAAGACGTTGACCATCTCCACCATGTGACCTGCGGTTGCAGCATTCAGGAGCTGCTGTAGTAGCTTTCTGTCAGCTTTGATGGTCTTCTGCATGTTCTGCTTGGTGGAAACTAGCTCTGTACACATCAGTGAAGGATTTTGACTGATGTTCATTGTTTCATGGAAGCCTACTATCTGTACAATTAGTCTCTCCATGAAGCTGTACTTGCTGCTTTCCTCAATCCTGAGCTGTCAGCAGGTTCTCCATATCTGTGGGTACAGTGTCTTTGGTTGCCAGCGAAACAAGTGGGATGTTAGTGGTGGCATCTGTATCTCCTGGTTCACTCACGTGAACTCTGAAGACATCAAACTGCTTCAACTGCTGAACTAGCCTCATGACGTAATGAGTGTCATGTCTAGTGCGAGAAGGCAGACTGTCAACCCGAGTGAAGGTGGCTTCCCCATCATCATCTTGAAGATTGAAGAGGCATCTTGTGTCTTCAGAGATGTATGACTGCTCTGACCATATCTATCCTTTAGCAGTAGTATTATTATTATTTTACCAGCTGGCACTGTCAGCACTAATTGCATATACCAAACCAATGTCTGGCCAGCCAGTGCATTGAAAATATTCAATATGTGAAAGTATGCTATTACTTGTACTATGGTGGTAGTAGGCACATGTGCACCTCACCCAGCATGCTAAATGTAGTTTTAATGGAAATAGACATCCACAGTCAGTTACATTCAATTATTATCCATAAAATCGCAAAAATATGCTTTGTGCTAATGATACACCTTTAAACATGCTACATAGGGCCACCACTGAAATGCAAAAATTTGGAATTTTCGAGAATTTGACTTTTGTAACCTTGTATGGGACCTTCAAACCCAAAATTGAGTGGCATCCTCAGTACTACTTATCTGAGGTGGGTGCCTGCTATTAACAAAAAATGCTATTAAGTTTTTTCTAGAGGACTTCAATTTTTGGCTGGCCCACTATAAATATAATAATAAAAAGCATGGTAGGATTGGCGAAATAGAACATGATGATAGGATATTTGAAAAAGATCAGGATATTATTGGTATTTTTAATGATTATTTTAGCTCTGTTTTTAATGAAAAAACTTAAATAACTGGTTAGAGCAGGGGTTCCCAAATTGATGTTCCGCGGAACACTTGTATACTGTGAGAAGTGTTCCATGGAACACTTGTATACTGAGAAGTGTTCCGCGGAACACAATTTGGGAACCCCTGGGTTTGAGGAATGGCTTTGTGCTAGGAGATAGAGGGTCATTGTTAGTGGTAGTGAACCTGGGTGGTTGGATGTAGGTAGCGGTGTCGCACAGGGTTCAGTGTTAGGCCCATTGCTATTCGTAATCTACATTAATGACAGATGTAGGATTGACTAGTAACATGTCAAAATTCGCAGATGATACTAAAATAGGTGGTAAGGTTGTTAACAAGGATGATGAAAATAGGCTCCAAGATGATGTAAATAGGATTATGGAGTGGATGCATAAGTGGCAGATGCAATTTAACATTGACAAATGTAAAGTTTTGCATATAGATTCTCGTAACAATAATTACATGTACACGATGGATTTTAGAGAGTTAGTGAGTATTGATGAGGAAGTAGATTTAGGCATATGTGTATCTAAGGATTTAAAAGTTAGGAACCAGTGCCTGGAGTCTTGTGCAAAAGCTAATAGGATGTTAGGCTTGACAGCACGTAATTTTGAATTTAAATTAAAGAATATTATATTGCCCCTTTACAAGTCCCTAGTCAGGCCTCATTTAGAATACAGTGGAACCTTAATATACGAACTTAATCCGTTCCTGCTGAGGGTTGTTCTGATATCAAATTGTTCGTATATTGAATCAATTTTTCCCATAAGAAATAATGTAAATTCGATTAATCCGTTCCAGACCCCCAAAAGTTACCCCTTACGAAACATTTTTAAGTCAAAATATTGGTTAATTAAACCTGTAAAATAAGACACGCATGAATAAAATCATACATGAAACCTGTAACAACAATAAATAATGCAATATTATACAAATAAATGAAAATTTAACCTGAACTTTACCTTTGCTGAGGAGTGATGATGGCCTAAGTGGAAGCTGGAGAGGAAGGTGGGGTGGAGGAGGGAGATTATTGTTTGGAAGGGGAGTCACCTTCCATAAAAACATCAGGTAACTCCCCTTCTGGTGTTCTCTCTCTTTTCCGTCTCTTTGCAGTAGCACTAGAAGATGCTGGGGATTCACTAGCACTTGATTTTTTTCTTTGGTAAAGAACTTGTCCAATGTTGTCTGTGTCTGCGCCAGGGTTGTGGAGTCGGAGTCGTGGAGTCGGTAAAAAACTTCCGACTCCAATTTCTGTCCTGTGTCACCCTTAATTTCTAAATCCTAAATACTAACATTTTCAGAATATACAATTAATATTTATTTAAATATAAAATATAAAATATAAAATTTCACACTTAGTGTGGTGGTGATGAAATGTCTTATTATTATGATAATTATAGAGTGAAACACTAGAGGAGTCTGAGTCGTATATTTAAAATGTGAGGAGTCGGAGTCGGATTTTTAGATTTTTTACAATGTGTGGAGTCGGAGTCGGAGTCGAATTTTTGACAATGTGTGGAGTCGGAGTCGAATTTTTGACAATGTGTGGAGTCGGAGTCAGAAAATTTTGGACCGACTCCACAACCCTGGTCTGCGCACCGAATGCTGGCTGGAGAGAAACTGATCGGCTTCTTTCGGTTCGGATATGAGGGAATGGTTCGTATACAAGGACAACTTTTTCTCGAAAAAGTTGTTCATATACCGATTTGTTTGAATAGAGATGCGTTCATATATTGAGGTTCCACTGTATGCCATTCAGTTTTGGTGCCCGTATTTGCGTGAGGATATTGATAGGCTAGAAAGGGTTCAGCATTGTGCCACAAAACTAATTCTGTCATTGTGCAACAAGCCTTATGAAGATAGGATTAAAGAGTTAGACTTGCATTCACTCGAAACTAGGAGATTAAAGGGGGGAGCTTATTGAAGTTTTCAAAATCATTAATAAAATTGATAACGAGGCATTCCATGTCAAGTGTACACACTTTTTGGTGATTTCTGCCACTCATCTCACCAATTTTAATGATTTTTTGGTGTGGTAGTTGGGTATGATGAGTAATGAAGCGTGATCACATTTTAGCTACTTGGGTCAAATAGTTTCGGAGTAATACCCCCCTTATTTGGGGTCAGCAGTGTAACCTCGTGATTTTGAAAGGTCATAACTCAGGATCTAATGGATAGATTTTAATGATTTCAGTGTCAAAATGCTCAGAAAAGACAGCAGAATAACTTTAATTTTATGCACAGTGCATACATTCCATTAAAAAAAGTTTTATATTTCATCTTTGACCTTCACCTCAGGTTGGAGTTCAAAATTTAAGGTCATGAAAATTGGCATAAGTAAAGACCTTTTAGATGAAGCATATTCAAGCAAAAAATTGGAGTGGGATCTCCGTGGGTTTGCTTTCCACATTAATTCTAGTTTAACTTTCATCCTACATGTTGATCTCAAATAATTTGAGTTAAAAACTTGCCTCATGTGTTGGACATGATAATTTAAGTTGAAACTCTTCCCTGATCTGTTGGGTGTGTTTTATGGAAAAATCCTTATGCTGTGCCATTGGAAAGTTTGAGTAGATTCTGCAGTCTAGGATTTAAAGATTTGTATAAACCTAGAAAAGATTCCTTGTTTCAGAATCATAGATAACCTCCAAGTAAAGACAACTTCTTTAAAGGGATAGTGTAGTTGTATGAGAAACCTCAAGTTTTACTTTGATCAGTTTCTCACTATTTCCACATGTCATTCCTGTTATTTGCCATGCAAAAGTTAGAATTTTTTATTTAATTAAACTTTCAACTTGTGAAGACTTGGAGAAATTAACTAGACTTGGCTAATATTAAGTTTTGGAAACCTGAGATTTTGGTGACCCACCCTTTTTATACTTTGGGTCAATCAGGGTAACTTGTGTCTGGGCTAGGTTACACTAGGTTAGCTGTTCACACTAGATTGGTTAGTTATTTCCTATGTCCCATGACCAAAAACTGTATCCTTGAAACTTAATACACTATTTACTAGGGTCAGGGCCGGATTTAGGAGTGGGCAAAGTGGGCAGCTGCCCATGGGCCTCCACATATTGACAAGCCATTATCAAAATAGAAAAAACCCAAAACTAGAAAAACTCGATAGATGATCAACAAAAAAACACGTGCATCCAATACCACTGTAGTACATAAACTTTTACCAATTACTATTTGTTGTGTACTGATTATTATTTTGTTTTTATTACTCTTTTAGGCCTACTCTCACTATAATGGAATACCCGAGTAACCCGAGGCTTTCATTTTTTGCAGAAATGAGTGGAATGAACAGACACAAGAGTGCACGATGTTTTGAAAGTGTATGCATGTTAATTATATTATGAATCTTATGGATGACTTCAATTATGTCTTCCCCTAAGGTAGGGGGGCCTCCACATGGAGGCTGCCCAGGGCCTCCACACGTCTAAATCCGGCTCTGACTAGGGTGGAGTGATTGTTTAGTTTAAAAAATCAGGGGTGTTAAATAGTTGTGAAATGTCTAAAAATGAGCATTGGTGGTGGTTTTTGGTGGTTGCTGGTATATTGCATCAGCAACCACACTATATATGTGCCACACCCACATGTGACTCAAAAAAACCCCCTTTATTTTGCCTATTTGGGGCTCTATAATAGCTAGAAGCACAATTTAAAAAATGCATCTTATTATTTTTTGATGCTGAGAACAATAATAATTATTTTCAAAAGTGTACATTGATGTATAAACATATTTTTTGAGTTAAATTAAAATCAGTAGCTGTTTTTGTCCAACCTACTTTATATTTACTTCTATTTTTCAGAATTTTTATAACCTATTCAATTAACACTAGTTTAATATCAAGATTTTTAGTTACTTATGAAATGTAGAAGCCAGATAACAAAAGTCTTACATGGTGGCCATAGTTTTCCATCCATTGACAGTTTTCCTAATGGAAAATTACCTACTGCTGGACAAGTTGTTCAGCGTCTACTTAAGGAACCAAACTGGAAAACCAAGGTAAACATCACAAGTTGCAGATGAGTTGAGGAAACAATGGATTTGGTGTAATGTTTATCCACTATCCTTGCACACCATTGAGACAAAAGGTGGACAAACTAGCAGCAGACTTTTCATGGTAAGTCATCATAACTTTCTATCCTGGGTAGTACTAAATTAATTACAAGAATGTCTTCTTAGCCAAGAGTAAATTTTTTATTTTAAATATAATTTTGTTGTGATGTGCTCTGTAAACCTGTGAATTAATTTGTATTTCAGCCAAAATTTCTAAACTAAAAAATATTTAAGTGATTTGTGACCACAATTTTTAATTTCTAATTAAGAAAATAATATTGATTTTTTTTTTTAATATTTCAACTTCGAAAATGCATCAATGGGTTTCATTGATACTCTGTCACAAAGAGAGGTTCAACCTATTTGGCAAAACTAAATTGTTTGTCAAAGAGCTTGATTGTTTATTTGGTATTTTTTTCTGAGGATCTTTCTCAATGACAAAAATTGTAGTAGTAGTTTAAACTGAGGATGACTCAGGATGATTTCTCCTTCTATGAGGATAAAAAATCTGAGAGGCTAGGATACTGTTCAAGATTTGAGGAAAAGCTCAGAGGCAGATGTTACAGGAGAAGAATAATTGACAAACAATGAGTGGAATTATGGTTAGTCAGAGAGTACATCATGACTTGAACCATTTTAAACCTTTGATGTTTTTTATTATATATATATATATATATATATATATATATATATATACATTTAGGATAAAAACGAAGACGTAGAGCAAGAAAGTCATTATATTTGGCTGCAGCCGACGTTTCGGGCAACTCTACCCATTTTCAAGGCCTAATAAAATAAAAGGCTAAAATTAATGCATGACAAAAAAAAAAAAAAAAAAAAAAAAAAAAATTATACGAATGTCAAAAACAAACTAATTCATAGCACAGAATAAAACCACTTAAAGAATAAAAATTAAAAAGCGTAAAACAAGCATAAGCCAAAAACAAATTAAAAATTATATACATGACAAATAACACATGATAAAAGTAAAACTTTAAAACTAAAAACATTCAAACAAATTAGTTAAAAATTAGTTAAAAACTTCACTAATAAAAAGTTAAATGAAAAAACGCAAAAGTGCATGAAAACATACCATGCTCACTTGACATCCTCAAACAACTGAGGCGAAAAGGAGACAGGGTCAAGGGGAAAACAGAAAAATTTTTAGTTGGTAGGCATTCTAATTAATATAAAGGGGGTAACAGCTGGAATCAATATTTAAGCTGGAATTCAGAAATTTAATGCACAAAGATTCATAAATACGGAGAGAGGACGGACATTTTAATGATTTAAGAATTTTAAAGTTATTAACGGAAATATCAACTTTACACTTAACAGAATGATTTCTAATGGCAGACTGTTCCTTTTTAGATAAAACTTTCCCTGTCCTATGGCTAATACCCATATGGGAGCAAAATCTCGCCTGCAAAGAACGAACTGTGCTGCCAACGTAGTTCCCCTGGGAACACCCAGGGGTTTTATTCTGTGCTATGAATTAGTTTGTTTTTGACATTCGTATAATTTTTTTTTTTTTTTTTGTCATGCATTAATTTTAGCCTTTTATTTTATTAGGCCTTGAAAATGGGTAGAGTTGCCCGAAACGTCGGCTGCAGCCAAATATAATGACTTTCTTGCTCTACGTCTTCGTTTTTATCCTAAATGTAAAATTACGTCTCCTTAGGAGGGATCCTATTTCATATGTATATATATATATATATAGCTGCAAACCCACAAGGAAAAGAAAAATGATTCCAAGGCCTTTCGTGTATTCAAAGCTACACCTCATCATTCCCTGACGAGGTGTAGCTTTGAATACACGAAAGGCCTTGGAATTGTTTTTCTTTTTCCTTGTGGGTTTGCAGCATTTATTCATTTCACGTGTTTTATTGTGAAATTCATCCCATATATATATATATATATATATATACACACACACACACACACAGTGTGGCCTTGCATAATGAATGCCTTATATAGCAAATTTTTGCTTAACGAATTACCTCCATAAGGCTCCATTGATTTAAATAAAGATTTTACCTTGCAGAATGAATTTGGTAATGAAAAACGTAATAACACGTTTTCTGTTTAGTGATGTTTTTTTATTATATATATATATACACATTCAACTGCAAAGAACACGCAGTATAAATAACGTAAAGAACGACGCTTGTATAGGAGATATTCCGCGCAAGACGAGAGAGAGAGAACGGAACAAATGAAAAAATGAGGTAACCACCTGGGAATCGAACCCGGGATCTTCCGATTGCCAGTCAGACACGATACCATTACACCATGGACCTCACTCTTCCAAATGCCGTAATTCTTCTACATACTCGCAGAAACCAATGCCCCAAGGGGGCACCTCCCGCATGCCATAACATTATATACATTCAACTGCAAAGAACACGCAGTATAAATAATGTAAAGAACGACGCTTGTATAGGAGATATTCCGCGCAAGACGAGAGAGAGAGAACGGAACAAATGAAAAAATGAGGTGTAATGGTATCGCGTCTGACCGGCAATCGGAAGGTCCCGGGTTCGATTCCCAGGTGGTTACCTCATTTTTTCATTTGTTCCGTTCTCTCTCTCTCGTCTTGCGCGGAATATCTCCTATACAAGTGTCGTTCTTTATGTTATTTATACTGCGTGTTCTTTGCAGTTGAATGTATATAATGTTATGGCATGCGGGAGGTGCCCCCTTGGGGCATTGGTTTCTGCGAGTATGTAGAAGAATTACGGCATTTGGAAGAGTGAGGTCCATGGTGTAATGGTATTGCGTCTGACTGGCAATCGGAAGATCCCGGGTTCGATTCCCAGGTGGTTACCTCATTTTTTCATTTGTTCCATTCTCTCTCTCTCGTCTTGCGCGGAATATCTCCTATACAAGCGTCGTTCTTTACGTATATATATATATATATATATATATATATATATATATATATATAGCTGCAAACCCACAAGGAAAAAGAAAATGATTCTAAGGCCTTTCGTGTATTCAAAGCTACACCTCGTCATTCCCTGACGAGGTGTAGCTTTGAATACACGAAAGGCCTTGGAATTGTTTTTCTTTTTCCTTGTGGGTTTGCAGCATTTATTCATTTCACGTGTTTTATTGTGAAATTCATCCCATATATATATATATACACACACACACACACACACACACACAGTGTGGCCTTGCATAATGAATGCCTTATATAGCAAATTTTTGCTTAACGAATTACCTCCATAAGGCTCCATTGATTTAAATAAAGATTTTACCTTGCAGAATGAATTTGGTAATGAAAAACGTAATAACACGTTTTCTGTTTAGTTGGAGGTTGGTAGCTGTTGTGAGCAGTTATGTACAACACAATTGCTCACTATTAAATTTTAATTTATTAGCTTTATAAGTGTATAAAACGTGTAGTCATGGCCCCTGAAAGACCTTCATCATCTGCTAATGCTCCAAAGAAATCCAGGAAAACTATGTCTCCAGATGAAGCAGGACATTATTAAAAAAAGTGAATCTGGAACGAGTACCAAAGATCTTGCTGCTGAATATGGATTGTCTGCCAGTACAGTTTCGACGATTTTTAAGAATGAAGAAATTATGAAAACTAAAGTAAGTGATGCTACAAGTAAACTTATTAAATCAAGGGAAGCCATTGCTGAAATGGAGAGAGTTTTACTGATATGGATTAGAGAAAAGGAAATGAAGGGGGAATCCATTACTAAGGCATTCATTAGTGACAAGGCAGTGCAAATATATGAACAAATTAAGGAATCCCTTCCAGCATCAGTTGGAAGATATGAATCATTCAATGCAAGTTGTGGTGGTTTGAAAATTTCAAGAGGTCAGGAATTAAGAACATTATAAGGCATGGTGAGGCTGCAAGTGCTGATACTGAGGGAGCAAAGGAATTTAAAATAGAATTTGCAGAACTTGTTGAGGAGGAGGATTATTTGCCTCAAGTTTTTAACGCCGATGAAACTGGCCTATTTTTGAAAAAGCTACCGAACAGGACCTACATTACTAGAGAAGAGTCCAAACTGCCTGGCCGTAAAACAATGAAAGACAAGTTTACTTTACTTATGGCTGGGAATGCATCAGGGGACCTGAAGATTAAGCCTTTGCTTGTGTATCATTCCCAAAATCCCAGGATATTCAAGCAGAAGAAGGTGAACCCATTTAAAAAATGGGTAAACAAGCGCAAAAAGGGTCAAAATTTGGGCTCTGGAATGAATTACTGAAAATCCCATTGAACTAATGCATTGCATAACAAATTTTTCAGTTAACGAATGACCTTCTGGAATGAATTAGATTCGTTATGCAAGGCCTCACTGTATATATATCATCTAGTCATCCTAATTGTTCAGTGAACAAAGCCAGAGAGAAGAGGCAAGTGCATCACAACCTCAATCAGACAGTCCAAACACTACTGGTAGCTCTAGCAAAACTCTATCAGAAGACTCTCGAGATGATCCTCAGCCTGCTGGGTCCTCTCATTGTAATTACCAAGATCTGGAGAACCTGTACAAAGCTGTTGATAGGTAAATTAGTACTTGTGAATTGTGATTGTTTTTTAATAACTGTACTCATTTGTATGTGCCATGTCATTTTGGTAAACTTAAGATGGATATAATTTTTCTCAACTTCAAAATACAATCTTGCAGGTATTCAATTTCTGAAAGAGCAGGTGCAGTGGTAGCATCAGCAGTTTTAAAAGATTTTGGCATTATCACTGATGATGACAACACTAATGTCATTGACAGGTAAGATTTCAAAATTATCATGATTACATTTTTATCCACATTTCCTAAGCTTTTTTAACAAAATTACAATTACTACTACTAAGAAAAGTAATTTTATTTAATTATATATATTATACGTTGTAACATGGAAAATTAAATTTCAAATATATTGGGCTCAGGCATAAAAGTCAGTGTATTTAGCCCATCACTGTTCATTGTTTCCTGTTGTACATATTCCTGTTTATCAGTGCTACCTCCAGCCTTATGAATTTGTGAACAATTTTCATTAATACAGGAGTAAACTACGAAGGCAATGGTGTAAGTACCGTGAACAGATCAGAGCTGAGGAAGAAGTATTCTTTGGTTTAGTGGATTAGGGTGTACCATTTTTGGGTCATTTTCAAAAAGTCAAGGTCCAGGAGTCTAATGTTGTGCCAAATGATGTCCTAAACACGAATTTTACAGGCATTTTCTAATCTGACAAATTTTGAATCCCCCCCCCACCCCCCCTTGAAATTTTGCGCATCCCCTTTTCCTAAAAACCCCATATATCTCAAACACTATCAACTTTATCGAAAAATGTTATAGAATAAAAATGATTTAGAATCAAATGTTCTATTAGAAAAGTTCATCACAATAGAAATTTACTTAATTTTGAAAATTTTCATTTATTTTTTACAAATTTAAATTAACATTTTTTTTTGCTTGCAGTGCCTTCTTCTTAAATAAGGTGTTACCGCCACCTTTGAAGCATCACCCCAATGCAGCTTCTCGGCGATGGGCTTTGTATTTGCTAGTTATAATGCAAATCATAATTAGTTTTTATTATAACTAGCCTATACAAAGTGAGGACAACCTCAAAACTATATATATATAAAATAAAGCTAAAAATTAACACTTTATCTATAGTTGTGAGGTCCCATCGTTTTTTTTTTTCCTTTATTCAACACTTTCCTCAAAAAAATAAAAAGAAACAAGTTTCCTAATTAGAAATCATTGATATAAGAGCTTTTTAAACATAAAAATAATAAAAGACAATTTATGGTATATTAATAACAAAAAAAAATCAGCCTCTTCTAAATTAAAACAATCTCTGCAAATAAAAATACCTAATCTATCTGTTAATGAACTATTCTTTACTGAGTTTCATTCTTTTAAGAGTCTCTTTACTAGGATCAGGAATTAGTCTTCTATTCTCTTCCACAATTTGCAAAAGACCTTGAAATTCTTCTTCATTTTGACATTTGTCATGAAAGTCTTGAACCAGCTTGATTCCTCTTTCAGCGGTATCATTGACTACTCTAATAGATGAAAGAATGTTTTTTAGTTTGTTGTAGTCATCGATCTCTTCCCATGTTGATGCTGGTTTCTTTATCCATGAGTCTGGTTTTGACCCACAGCATTGAAATAAATGCCATGAAATTGGACCTACTAGCTGATGAAGCTTTGTCTTTTCCTTTAAAATGGGGAAAACAGGTTGCCCACATACATAATTTTCTGGAACTGGATATTTGTTTAAGGATTTTGCGATCTTATCTTTTTCATCATTACTTAGTGATCCAAAGAAACTCAAAGGGACCACTTCCTCCGTCAAATACCAGTAATGATTGGCAAAAGATTTCAAAGCAGCATTTGCAACTTCCCTATCTTCCTTCTTGTAATTCACCAAATCATGATAAAACTTCAGATCATTAGCTGGACTATCTAGTGAATTAGAACATAAAAGCCAGTATTTTCCATAAATTAATGCATTAAATAGACACATTCTCTTTAATTTCTTAATCAATGATTCATCATATGATGCTTGGTGGGCAAAAGCATACATTTTATTTGTATACAAAATCATTGCCATCCACCTGGCACGGTGCATTGCACCAGGTTTCCGCCAATGACTGTTTTCTCTGGAAACCTCTCCTAAAAGCATTAAAGTTGTTTCAGCAACTTCCTTATAGTCATCACGTGGAAAGCAGTCAGATTTTCTTAAACATTGGGTCATAAATTCTACACATTCTTCCTTTAGGCCTCTTTGATACCTTGATTTAACAGCAAGAACATTGTATGTAGATTTCGCATTAATTTTCTTCCATTTAGACTCACGAAATTCTTTGAATAACTCAAACTCAGGAGATTTACTTGGGCTAAAAATGGTTTCATACACAGCACACACAACTCTTTCAGCCACATGATGGCGGCATGCTAACCAAATCAATTTCTTTTGCAAAAGTTCTTCAAGTAACTTACAGGAACCTTTCATCCATCCTGAATTGGATGCAGTGGTATCAAATGATACTCCAAAGACATTTTGCTTCAAGTTCCATTTTTCAATACTTTGAAATACAGAAGTGGCTTGAGACAATCCAGTGGAATCATCTATTATAGAAACTGATAAAAGTTTTTCTACATTTGGGTATCCAGTAACAAGTATTGCAAGGCGGTCTTCTTGTTCTGAACATGATTTAGTAAGCAGCTTGCTATCCCAATGTACTAGGCAGTGATCAGGAGGAGTAAAATCCTTGATGCAAGTTTCATATTTTCGTTTTCTTGTCTTTCGAGCGGCTCTTGCAGATGTGGTCCTGGAGAGAGACAGTTTTTCAATATCCTTGCCCACCTAATGGCTACTGCAGCAGCAAAAACAGTCCGTTGTCCAATAGAGAGATTAAGTCTGTCTGCAGTGGAGGAAACCAATGGCGAGGCAAGAATATTTTTGGGGCTGGAAGCATTTGAAGGTCCTGCTGTAGGTTCTGTCGGAAACTCTTCATAGCTGTCTGTCTCAGAACTGGTCGTGCTAGAAAGAAGGGTCTCTGATGTTCTGGCTGTAGCACTCACTTGCTTCACTGATTTATGTTTCTCTTTGCGTTTCTTCTCTTTCTCTAATCTAATGTACTTGCGCTGTACTTTTGATGCATAATCTGCATCTAGCAAACCTAAACATGTTTCTTGTTTTGTTCTTTGATCTTCTAAGAATGAAATATCATATGCTTTCTGAGGCTCAGTTCTCATGCGGTCTTTTTGGATTAATTCAACGGCATTTTGAGAAGAGATGTCAAAAAGGGAATCCATAATTTTCATGAAATTAGAGAGTTCATTTTCAAAGCTTGCTCTTTTTTTGTGCTTGATTAAATTATTATGCATTTCTTCTAGATTTAACAGCATCTTCCTGCCTTTATGGTTTTTACTAATATCTATAGTAGGAATGCATGCTTTTTGCCATATTATTAGTAGCTTCTGTAGAACTTCATTAACAGTAGAATCTTTTGTAACTTTTGGACCCTTATACTGCATTCTCCGTAAATAAATAAAATGGCTTAGAACATCTTTATTGGATGGTAAAACAATTTTAGATGAACTCATAATATCAGCCTGCAAGCGACTAAGAATAAAGTCATGCTGTTTTGTAGCTGTTTGACTCATTTTTTATTTATTTTTCAAATAAAGCAGTCTGAAAAGAAACAATAAGAGTAAAAACAATGCTTGTTTATTAAAATTCAATGTAAAAAAGGATTTTTAAATTTGGATTATACTCACAATATACTCATAAATAATGTAACTTAAGCACCTTATTTTATATTAATACAATAAGGTGCTCTTGGACAAAAGAAAATGAAAATTTTCAAAATTACGTAAATTTCTATCTTAATGAACTTTTCTAATAGAATGTTTGATTCTAAATCATTTTTATTCTATAACATTTTTTGATAAAGTTGATAGTTGTTTAGATATATGGGGTTTTTAGGAAAAGGGGATGGGCAAAATTTCAAGGGGGGTGGGGGGGATTCAAAATTTGTTGGATTAGAAAATGCTTGTTAAATTCGTGTTTAGGACATCATTTGGCACAACATTAGACTCCTGGACCTTGACTTTTTGAAAATGACCCAAAAATGGTACACCCTATTAGTGGATAGCATTTATGTTGATGGCCAACAGGATGGTACTGTGACAATTACAGAGTTAGAGGGGCGACATTATCAACAAACCAAAGTAGAAGAGCACTATGTTATAGTCAGGGTTGGCACTAGTGGGCCCAGCCCGAAAAAACCCCACTATTTTACCCACTTGTGGGTTTTTTCATGAAACTTAAGAAGTGCATATGCAATTATTTTAAAAAATTGTCATATAGGCGCCTATAATGATTTTACATGCAAAGCAAGCAAACATGAGTCAACAAATAGACCTACAGGTATAACTCTTTGGGTGAGGTAGCAGGTTATAGAGTGTAGACATCAGCCAATCAGGGTGTTATACATCCTGATTCTTCAGTCAACTGCATCTTCAAGGAATTTTCTACTTCTTCATGGATTGTATTTAAAAGTGGACCAGACAAATTTTGACGGGAAGGTGGAGTGTAGCCTGGTCTTAGAGTCTCTCTCATTTCAATAAAATACTTAGACTCTGCACATAGAAATGGAATATTATTTGCATAAAAGAATTTGGCTATTTTGTTATCAATGACATTTTTCTGCAAAGTTGTTGTTGTCATGCCAAAATCACTTACTTTCTTTTGAATTTTTCTTTTTTTCACCTGTAATTGTGTCAGTGGTGGTGAGGATGAGTCTGGATCATCTGAGAGGTCTATGTCATGGCAGTATGAAGATGATGTACTGGCAGTATTGTCAGTCTTGTTTCTTGATTCCATGTGTTTCAAACATTTCATTAAATACATTTTTATTCGCTCTATTTTATTACTTATTTCATTACTGCAATGTTTGCATCTAACTTTACTAGTCCCATCAATAATATTGACTTCACTCCATTCATGCCCTGATTTTCTTCCTGATCCAAAGGTCTTTGGCATTATTTAATGCAGTTATAACTTCAAACAGACTAATTCTGTAGGCTAGCAGTAAAGATAAATATGCTGTTGCCAGTTTGTTTTATTTAACTGTGAAATAAAAGAAAAAATATTCAGTAATATGAATTAAATAGATATAACTAGCTGAATTAAGTTCCCTTTGGGAGCTGTAATTCATCTACTTCCAGCAGAAGACACAGGGGCCTGTCTTCCATAGGAAGTATAGCCTAACAAATAGGATAATTTACCACACCAAATTTAGTTCAAATTGGTCCATGTTTTCCAAATTTTGTTGTGAAGCTCAATCTGAGAAAATAATAACTTTTTATGCTTAATTGCCTGGAAGGCAACCTTTTTGCTAAAAACAAGACAAATGTTATATTAATAGTGTACGGTACAGTACAGTATTATTATAAAAATAAGAATAGGTAGGTCTAATATGAACTACCATATGGACATATGAAAAAAACCAATTTTACCCGGGTTTTTTTCGGGTTTTAGGTGAAAAAACCCGAAAAAACCCACCTGGGTTGGGCTTTTTAAAAAAAAGTGGGTTTCTTGCCAACCCTGGTTATAGTTGGAGAACTGGGTAAGCTGCTGTTTTCTGTATGGTGTTTTAAATTTTTAGTGGATAGCATAAATTTGGTCTTAGTAACATTAAGGAGTAAGAACTATGCGAGTTATATATGTTCATTAGTCATACCTGGTAATCTACTGATCTCAAATACATTTATTATTTCCTTAAATTTTGTTTAAAATGTTTCAGGAGGACATTATCTGACACATGTTACCTGAGAGAATGGGAATGGTGTATCAATTGCACTAAGTCTCTCTGAAGCAGTGAAGGACATTGATCTGGAAAACAACCTGCAAGTCATGGGGTCAGATGGAACTGCAGTGATGACTGGACATAATTCATGAGTGATCAGAGTCTTTGAAGAGCTTATTGGAAGACCACTGCAAAGGGTCATATGCCTCTTACATTGTAATGAGCTACCTCTTTGTCATGTTTTCATGGAGCTTGATGGGACTATGAAGAGCCCTGATAGTTTTTCAGGGCCAATAGGAAAACAGCTAGGTGGTATGGTTTCTGAATAAGATAATGTCAAATTTAAGCCAATCAGAATTTCGCTATTTTGCCCAATGATATTGATGATCTCAGTTGTGACCAATACTATGTTTATAGAATATGCATGGCAGTCATGCTAGGGACTATTGAAAAGGACCTTGAGCTTTTAGAAGTGGGGCCATTAAATCACTCAAGATGGCTGACATTAGGTTGTAGAATACTCAGATTCTATGTTTCACAGAAAAAGCCAAGTTCAGTATTGATAACTGTTGCTGGGTTCTGTTTGAAAGTGTATTTCCCCAGCTGGTTTGAAATCAAGAAGAATCACTCGGTGACTGATGGTTCAAGAAACTTCTTTTCAATGCTGAGCAGAATCTCAAAGTTTCCTAATAAGAAAGTAAAAGACATTGCCCTAAAAATCCTAAGAAGGAATGCTTTTTTGCTCACCCTGAAAACATTATATCATCAATGCTTGGTGATAAGGAGGACAGGGAGAGAAGAAACACTGCAGTAAATAAGATCCTGGCACTGAGGGGTGAAGTAGAGAAAACAACCCAGGACATCAGTCAAAATGGATTTCACCAGTGGAGATTTGGAAGTTGAGGATGATGTGAATGATGATGATGATGACAGTTTGAGTTATACAAGAGATCGCACTGTCAGGAAATTTAAGGTGCCTATAATTATAATCAATGAAAATGCTAAATTGTATGACAAGATGAGTAACCTTGATAACTTGACAGCAGAGCCTCCAATAGTTACCCATCTTACATCAACTGAACTTGTGAACATTAGAAAAAATCCTTTGAAGTTCAAAGCCATGCCACAATCAAGTGGTAGAATGCCATATCAAGCTTGTGACTGAGGCATCTGCAGCTGTCATTGGGTTCAATAGAAGAGATGGCATGATCTGGCAGTGTATAAAATCCCATAAACTGATAAAGTTTAATACAAAGCAAGAATTTGTTTAGATTCTACATTTATTTGATGAAATTTTATAGTGTAAATTTGTAATATATGGTCAATATGCATTACTTTTTCATGAAAATGTGTTAAAACCAGAGCTGTGGAGTTGGTGATAAAATTTGCCGACTCCAACTCCGACTCCAGAAATCTGACTTGTATAATTACGACTCTGACTCCGATGGAATGTTAAGGCCAAATTGATTACGATTAGCTTTATTAGGCCAATGGAGATTCATAAACAAGGCATTTCGTCACCACCACATGACTCATCAGGTTACTTAGTGGCTGTAACTATGCCTTAATGGCTTTTTTTCTCTTTATTCAAAAATTACAATAAATCCCAAAATACAAACTGATTGAAACTTAAACAAAATAAGATTATTGGTTTAGCAAATTAATAAGATGTTTTTGTATTATTATAAACATCTGTAACAAAATGTACTAACCTAAACTGAATTTGTTCTTAAAAAAAGGATCGCTTCCATTAAATCTTCTTTCAGTGATGCTTATCAAAATTATCAAATTGAAATCTAAAAATCTGAAAAAGATTTAGGGTTGCTAGTACAAAATTTTTAAATTTCCTTATTAATTGTTAATTAATTAATTATAATCCTTATTAATTATAAGCAACTATATTTATATATTATTTATATATTTATGTTATATATTATTTATATATTATATTATATATTAAAACATTAAGTTAAATCTATTTTATTCATAAAATTGAGCTAGGCCTAGGCTGCTATGGTTATAATTGAAGGATTTGCACCGACTCCGACTCCATCCAACTATGCACTTCCGACTCCACTCAAAATTAACTCACTCCTGACACCACAGCCCTGGTTAAAACTCTGTTTTACACTTTTGGAAATAATTTTATCAGTCTCAACATAAAAAAAAAAATTGTAAGAAACAGGTTTTTAGATTGTGTTTCTACCTATTATAGAACCCAAAATAGGCAAAATACAGGGTTTTTTACAGTTGCGTATAGATGTGGTACATATAGGGTGTGGTTGCTGATGCAGTATCACTTGCAACCACCCAAAACCACTACGAATGTTCATTTTTAGACATTTGACAACTATCTAGCACCCCCTGGTTTTTTAAATATTGATTTTCATAAAAATACACACCACCCTACTATTTACCCATAACTTTTCCTGTGCTTAACCTAAAAAACCAATCCTAATCCAAGAACAAGTATAAATGGGAAATTTGACAGAAGTGATATACAGATTCTAAGAGGAGTGAAGTGATCCAAATGAAAATATAGGGTTGGGGGGAAGAATGTAAGTACCTGATCTACTCTGGTGAGTTTCTGCCAAACTTCTCAATTATGTCCATGTGTTAAGGAAAAATTTAAACTTTAAATAAGAACTACGTGAAGTAGGAAGAGATTGGTAGATGAAACACTTTCATATTTCTCATTTTTGGATGAAGAATGAAGATAAGAATGAGTGGGGGAGATTATAAAAATACCCTTATAATTGGAAAAATATAAAATGGCCATATTAAATCCTAATTTCCATTAATTACTCTTTGAGGGTTGTGTGTTGGTTTGGTCCATAAATATTCAGCCAACTGGGTAGTTAGTATGTCGGACCATTTAATGTATATAATTTTTTGATTTAACAAAGTCCACCCCACCCACCGTAAAACCCTAATCAATCCGTGAAGTTGTATGTCCAGGGGCTAGAGAAGGGGGTCCAACTGGGCATTTGCACTGCTTTTGGCTGGTGGTCTCTTTTGCTGAGCATTCTCCAGAAATCTAACCCATATACAGTAGGATCTATTATGGGATAATTTGGTATGCCTTGGATTGAGATGGTTTGAAACAGTCTGGGCCAAACTGGTTCTTGGCCTGAAATGACTTTTTTAATTTTTGTTTCTAACAATGCAATTTGGAAATATTTGGGTGATTGGGTGTTTTATCACCTGTAATTTTTCATTAAAGAAATGTTTTACGCTTATAACTCCATTGACTTTTATATACATGTTAATGTTGGTTTTTTCCAAGCATCTTAATTCATTTTGAACAAACTATAGTGGTAATATACAACACTGCATGAGAGTGCATCTAAAATAGCAGAGATTTTTTAAGTTTAAGTTTTTTCATAAATCTTTTAATTTATATCTACCAAAAGAAGTCAATATTTTTAAAAGAATATTTTGGGATCTATCAAAATCTGCAAATGAGTTTAACATTTCTCATTTGGCACTGATTTTAATTTTTAGTAGCAAAATTTGGTCTTCACTTAATTTGTGATTGTATTACCTTGTCTTTGAAATATAGGTAGTCTAGGTTTCTTTTTATACAGGAAGGGAGGAGCCAAGGGTGAATCCCTACAAAATTATATTTAATTGATAGTAAGATTAGTGTAGCCTTCCAATATTTTGTTTGATATTGTCAAGAATTTTTGTTTTTAAGTTTAGTTTTGAGGAAATGTACATAACTAGTTGAGATTAATATCTTAGTCTAACCGAATAACCTTGAAATGTACAAATTTCAGATGCAGATATTTGTTAAAACACTAACGGGGAAAACTATTACCCTAGAGGTTGAGGCCTCAGACACAATTGAAAATGTAAAGGCCAAAATTCAGGATAAGGAAGGTAAGTTCATTAAAATATTTATCACGATAAATGCTACACCTCTTCAAGTATAAGGCATACTTCAGAATCTTAATTATTAATTGTAAATGACAGAGTATTTCTGAAATAATCTGTGTTTTTTTTTGGGGGGCAGTGCTTATAAATTGAAGCTTAATAGAGTTTTTGTGGTTTAGTAAGATTCATACTTGAAATTTTTGTCTGAAACTTTTCAAAAGGATACCCCTTGAAGGAAATGTTGGAGAAAACACATTAGGATGATGAGGGATTTTCATATCCAAGAGTTAATTTTAGATTTGGTTCTGAAGAGGTCATAGATTTTTAGGTCCTTTTCAAATTGAGCATTGCTTATCACTGGTTATAGTTGTGGTTACCATTCTCTTTGTGTCTAAGATAAAAGCATTTCCTTGCGTGTAAAGAGGAGTATAATTATATTTTGATTCAATTATATTAAACATTTAATTAACCATGATTAACTTTATTCCTTGCAATTGTACCACGCCAAAAATATTAATATATATATATATATATATATAATATATATATATATATATATATATATATATATAATATATATACAGGGTGGGCCGAAAGTCTGGATCCATAGGAAAATATTTATTTTAATATATAAATTACAACAAATGGTAAATACTTAAAATGAATATCAACTTTAACTCGTAAATGCGTATCCGTGATACTGTACAGTGGTTCGTACTCCAGTATAAACAACAAGTTATAACAAATGCTCAAATTGGCAGCCTCTGACATCGAGACACTTAGGGATGGAATTTATGATTTTTAATAATTCTTCGAATTGATGTTCTCGAGATGCGTGTTTCATTTGATAATCTTCTTGTTGAATTTACTGGACTATTCGTTAAAGTTTCACATACCATTGCAGAGGTATTTTCATCAGTTGCAGTTTTTGGACGACCAGAACATCGTCGATCATGTACTGTACACTTCCTGTTTCTTTGAAACATTTGAACAACTTGCCAACAGTCGCATGTGTTACTGGATGCTTATCAGGATGATTTCTATTGAATTCGGTAGCAACTTCTCTGTGTGTAGCGCCCTGTCTTGCGTACATGAGCACAAGTTCTACCCGGTCTTCTGTTAGATTTGAAGCCATTTCTGGGCTGAAATAAAAAAAGTATTTGAGTATTTATACTGGAGTACGAACTACTATACAGTATCACGGATACGAATTTACGAGTTAAAGTTGATATTCATTTTAAGTATTTACCATTTGTTGTAATTTATGTATTAAAATAAATATTTTCCTATGGATCCAGACTTTCGGCCCACCTGTATATATATATATATAGTATATATATATATATATATATATATATATAATATATATATATACACACAGGGGTGTCCCAGGAGGAAATGTCAAGAAGAAATACCCAGAGTCAAATGGTGCAAAGTAGAAAGTATTATATCGACATGTGCCTGATTCC